>JAHNUO010000037.1:0-260430 GCA_019787685.1 Chiua virens
AGGCTCATTGATCAAGCAAATTCTCGCCACAGAGGCATAGCAGGATATCCTTCTTGAATTAATAGAAAAAAGAGAAAGTGGAGTTGTCCGGGTGTGTGATGAGATTCAATAGCTTTTTTCATTGCAAAGTGACCTTCATTTTCATTTGTGAATAAGCCACAGTAGTTGGCAGCTTCATGAAAGGTGGTGAAAGTAATTCCATTGATGGTTTGAAGATCTTTGAATGAAATAGCTGCTCAGTGGAGGAATAGAGCACAAACATAGAACAGCTCTCCACAAGTAGGAGAGATAGTCACAACACGAACAAATTTTTGTCCTGAGACATGTTGGGAGGCTTTATTTTGTCTTATATCAACTTTTTCTTTTTCTGCAAAGTTGCGTTCCATGAGGATCTCTTCATCCAAGGGATACAAAACAAATTGTTTGAAATATTCTTCAAACTTGAGAGGAGCAAGTGTGTCAAAACAAAGAAAGTAACAATCAAGAAGGGAAGTGGTGGAGCATCCACCTGTTTGTCGTTGAAACTGAGGAATGTTGTCACCAGGGAGGTGGATTGGAAGGCAGTCCACAGATGGTTCTTTTCGAGTGATATCATAGCCTAGGATGCACCATGTGCTTTCAGGTGCAGATAGGTAATGTGCTTTTTGGAAGTCATTAATCTCATTCACAGGAGAATGACATAGTGGATCTTCAGGATCATTGGCAAGAGTGAAGAACATGATATCAGGCCCTTTGTAAAGATATTTGTAGAGGTAACTGAATACTTTGGCTATAAAGACAATCTCGAAGTGAAAATGACAATTAGCAATGTTGAGCAATGCAGGGCAGTGTGGAACCACCCATGCATCTTCTTCAAATCAATGATGTCATTGAATTCGACCAAACTCATCAATCAAGGTAGTGAGATTGATTGGATGGGGCAAACCATATATGCAGTAACCATTGCGATTGCATTGACTACTGGGATGCATCAGGTGATTTTCATGGTGCACCATGAATTTTTTAACTTTTTCATGTAGTGCAGGATTATCATGAGACATTTCAGCAGAGATAATGCTGTCAATTGTCTCAAAGGGAGGTTGAGGATCTACCTGTGAGAGAGGAATGAGCTGGTCATTATTTAAAAATAAATGTGTAATAATTGCCTTGAAAATAATGTGTGCATAAGGGATACCCCTCTTTTGAAATTCAACAACACAGATCAGATACACCTTTTGTCCAAAAGAAGTACGAAGAACAGAGAGAATCTTTTCAAGTCAATACTTAAATACACATGTGACCACCACAGGAGCATCTGTCACAGTTTGACCTGGTTTGAGAACTGACTGCACTTCTGGCCAATCAGGATTGAAAGTCATGGTGCAAAAGAAAGTGGGCTGCCCAAATTTCTGGCCAAGCACCATTGCATCTGCTGTTTGTTCTGATGACCATGTGTGTGAGCCAACAAAGCTGGAAGGAAGTCTGAGTGAAGGATCAAAATCCTCTTGTTCATGATGATATCATCATTTGCAAGAAGCTGAACTTCGGTAACCAATGGATTGGGAGAAAGGAGGGAGATTAGGTATTGTGGTCAATCCCCATCCAATTTCAGCATGAGGGAAAAACAGGACGTAGTGGAGAGGTTCATAGTGATGGGAAAGAATATTTATAAACTGGGGTGGCTGATTTCTATGACAGTGAATGACAATGGAGCGGGGATTGACAGTAGTGGAATTCGAAGCATGCATGACTGCCACAAAATCAGAATTAGATGTGAAGTCTCATAGCTCCAGCTGTTTGCTTTTCTGCCAAGAAGTGGTGTGAAAATGATGAAGATGGTGCACATAGGGATTGACATCTCACAAATCATCTGCAACTGCTTGCACAATAAATGCCTGAGTCCCAAATTGAGTAGCCTTTTGTGTGTGCTCCAATTCATCATACAAAAACCAATGGATTGAATGATCTGTGTACTCAGTGTCATAGATAAGATGATATGTTTTGCCTGTGATTGCAACAGCAGGAGGACCTGCACCAGCACCAGTTGTGAAATGCTCAAATGAGCCATTGACACCTATTCCTGCAAATGAAAAGAGATTATGTATGACTCTACTGTGATCCATTAAATGATGTGCGTTATTTGGATCATGAAGAAGAGCATGCATATGGTAAGGCAAGGGATGAAGAGCAAGCAATGCTTGTCTGCTGTTAGCACAACAAAATGAATTGTGCTCTGAGCAGAGCAAGACTGCATGGCAAACATGATATCGATAGTTCCATGTCACAGGCTTGATCTGAGAAGGAGGATGCACCGTAAGGTCAATCCACCAAGGTGATTGCAGGTTTTGTTGCTACAAGCAAGTTAATTAGTATGTCTCCTATTGTTGTGAAATGAAGTCATAGTAATTACCCATGCATCTCACATACTTTGCTGGACATGATGTGAGCACTCACAATTTGCTTCAATGGATAAAGGCATTTTTTATTGCACAATTAAACAATATGAATGCAGACATGTATGAGAAAGAGAAGGGCAGACAAATACAATGACACAAATTTTGAACTCCTACAGTTAGCATTCCATGAATAGCACCTACTGAGATCCAGAAGCAGAGGTAGATGCAATCGATTCCTGCAAGTTAGTCTGCTCATCTGGCTTGAGATCATCTTCTTTTCTCACTTGTTTTTCCTTCCATCCCTTCCAATCAAACTTCCCCAATGTGCTGGGAGGTGGCAAGTTCCCTGAGGGTGCAGACATGTTAGCACTGGGACCTAACACAATATCAATGGTGTGAATGAGAGCATGCTCTCCTACAAATGTGGAGAGATGTCCATGTAACACAACATGTTTTCCAGCATCTGGTGTAGGCATCTCCACAAACTGCATGCTAGCAGCAGGATAAAAGCATCCAAGGTGAGTCAGTTGCTGCAGAGTTGCACCATATTGAGAAACATCAATGTTAAATGTGCGGTTGTGCTCAACATCCAGCCTAGATTGTGACACCCTTCTAACTACAACAAATACAGGTGGAGGAATCTCCCCTTCACCATCCAACAAAGATGGTATAGATAAGAATTCCTGGAAGAGAATGCCAATTAGATGCAAAAGTCAAAGTGAGAAAAGCACACACTCCATTCACAAACAATTGCAGTAATGGTTCAGTAGTCAGAGGGTTGGTGCCTGCTGTTGTGTGTGATATAACACATGCTGTTCCAAAGTATGCTCCATCTTCCAGTGGCACAGATGCACCACCTCCAAAAGTGAAAATATCAACAGGGAGATCCACACCAGACATAGGAAGAAACCTGTCATGTTTCCAAAATTGCTTTCCTGGAACATATGTCTAGGAGTGTCCATTTCGAACTCCCATGATACCATTGACATTGCAAGCAGTTGCCATGATGGTGGAAAGAAGCAAGGAGATAGCAAAGGGGCCTAGGTGCACAAAGATAAGATGGGCCACTGAGACAGGAGAACAGGATTGAGTGACATAGCAGTGGAGGCCATGGAGCACTGGATAGGAGAGTGCAGGGCAGAGCTGCAATTCAGTATGTGCAAGCTATTTCACTGTTTCCATTTTACCAACAAGTTTGAAAAGCTTACTTTTCACTCTGTATTCATGTGATTTAAATTGATGCCAGCAATTTCAACAATGAGGGCAAATCAAACACATGTCAGAGTGAAGCTGTGCATGATCAAAGCCATATCACACAGTTGGTAACAAATTTCTTTTTGATGATGTGCTCTGCAACACCTGAGCCACGGGTCACACGCCCACTATCTGATGCCCGGCATGTAGATTTTCCATATTAGAGAAAGAAAATCACATGGGTGTACACTGCTCAGGCTTATAGTATTAGATATAACACTATGTAGACTTTGTGAGGTTTCCTGATGCACATTGACACTGGATAGAACTTGATACTTTGCCATCACATATTGAGGTCACTGCTCATATCCATGTAAATGGCAAGCAGATTTTATCAAAAAGTTGAAGTTGTTGAGCATGTGGACGAGAAGACAAGTAAGGATTTTGTACATTGTAGTACAATGTCAAGGGAAAATGCAAATCAAGTGTTATCATGCCTGACTCAGATTGGAATGGAAAGGAATCAAAGAGAGCTTTTGATTAAGTACAAATACCTAAGTATCTATATGATGTAGGAAAATAGACTAGAAGTAACCTAGTGTAAATGTAAATGCAAGGCAATGACTCAATTAACTACATCTTTGAGAGAAATGTTACTGTATTCAATAGTGTGCATACATACAGTTTTGAAATGTTCATCAATAGATGGAGAACTGAGGGGATAGTTATATCACAAATCATATGCATGATGTAATTGGCAACACACTGGTTATGCTGTGCAAAAAATTGATGTTGGTATATATTGAGTAGAGTAGAACAGATTTCTTGTTCATCCAAACTAGAATGTAGCTCAAACTCTGATGATAAGGATAAAGCAATGTCATATGTGGTATTCACAACAGAATGAGTGTCTAGAAGTATTTTGCTTAATGGGAAGAACTCACTTCATTCCCTAAGTACATTGTTCAAAGCTGTATGAGGAATGTTGTGCAACATTAACAGAGAGAATCAGACATTGTATTGTCCAGACTCCTTTTCAACTGCATGATGACATATTAAGTGAAGCACATATTGTACTTTTTGACTCACCAAGTAAAATATAATAAATGTTGGACATTAGAATAGATACAATCGACAGAAGTGAAACATTGATGGTCACAAAAGCAAAAGGAGTTGATGACAGATGAGCTGCTGTATGAACACAATTGAAATTTGATTTTCAAATCTTATCAATCAGGTTGAAAATTTTCTGAGCAATCACATGGTTAAGAAAAAAGAGAGACATAACAAAGATGGATTACAAAGTCATTCTAATTGTTCAATGGTGGCATCCCTACAAGCACAACCCAGTGGATGTTCAATCTGTGATGATCCAAGAGATTGTCAACTTTATGTTTATAGGTATTGACTATATAAACAACCATCACCAATGATCTAACAGGAAGTTCATCATCAAATTGCTTCATATTGTGTTGATCCAGATTAAGGTTGATACTTGGTTCAAATCTTATAGTCTTGTGCCTATAATCGCAAATAGGAACTACAAGGAAGATAAGTGAGTAAAGAAAAGACACAAAAGTCAAACCAACCTTTTTCTGATGTGGAAAGTACATGCCTCACTTGTGATCTGCCTGAAATTAATCTGGGACTAGGAGCAGATATAACAAATTTGTTCTTTTTTGACTTTAGCAGAGATGATGAGCTGGGTTTTTCATCTACTACAGCAAAATTTAGACTTTGTTCTTTTGGTTTTGGTCAGCAAATGTTTGAAATTGAAAGTGGTCCATGTAAATGAGGGAGACACACAGAGTGTATCAGGTCTCCCAATGATTGACTGTTGTGAAGGTTACAGTAAAGTTATTTGAATTAGATGAAATTTGATGAGTTGTAAGTCAGCAAGGATTGACCTGAGAAAGGTTGACAAAATTGCCATAGTTTGAGAATGTATACAATCCTCACAAAAACCTATGAATGGGCTCCAGCAGATGCAATTTCAAAGGTCAAAATAAACATACTTGGTGTTTACAATTCCACCATTACAGTACCATAAAATGAGCAATGCTATCTGTGCCACTTTTCCAGCATGCACATTAACTAAAGTAACTGATCTGATGAAAGACACACTTCCATGTAATGTGAGAATCACAAAAGGAACTACATATGGAAGATCCATCAAATTGTCATAATGCTTGCCAAAAATTCAATCCTGATTATCAACCTTGGAACCATCCACTTTGGGTTTATATCTTCAAACCAAATAAATCAGTAAATTATAAGAAAGAGTTAAATAAAGACAGTATCCCAGCTTACATTGATCTACTGAGATCTTCTAAATATACTGTTGTCAATCAGGTAGCAGTATTTGAGTTGGTCGACAATTTGCCTCTTCTGAATAAAGTCAATAAACAACAAGACAATGACATAGAATGTATACATGATAGTCTGATGTCAAGCAAGTTCCAGATCAGTCAGAATATCATCATTGGGTTCAATAGTAAGGTGTCTGCTCATCAACTCATTCTGAATATTCACCAAATCAGGACTATGTGTCCAAGGCTTGACTTCACAACATTCGTTGGAATTCTTCCTGCTATCACAATGATTTTTGCATATGTACATCATCTGGTAAATTTTTAGAATTGTCTGAAATGATGAATGAGCATAAAGAACCCTTCAAATTGTCATTCTTGAGACTGCTATAAGATAACATGAAGCTCAGGGCTTTAAAGTATACAAAGATGTCCATGTATGAATTATCATCAGATGATTCAGTGTCTTTGACAACACAATGTTGTGATGAATGTGAATGTAAAGATAGAAGGATCAATGATTCAGTAGAATCTAGTAATCTAAGAGGAATCCAGTGAACCAATTATCACACAGAATAGAGAGAGATGGACTGTTGTGAGGGTTTATGTTTACATTTCCCTTTGGTTTTGATTGTTGTTGAAGATTCATTGACATTGTTGATGATCTATTATTTTTAATAAAAAACATTGAGGACATGACTGACAAGACAAAAGATAATACTGACACTTCTTCATGAACAAGAGGGCAATACTTAGTTGAGAAATCTAATGAAACACATACAACAATGCTTACCTGCTAACCTCCTTTGAGATTCTTTTCTTTTTCATCAACCTAATGGAATGAACCATGAAGTCCATTAGAAGAGAAAAACCAGATTTAAAAGGAGGCATGTACTTGTGACCCAACATGGATGGAATGACAATGGAAGATAGACTGAAAAACAAAGACCACATCAGACATCAACATGTGACATGGCTAAATAACACACAAATGGTGAGTGAAGTTAGGAGGTGTGGATAAATCATCATGATTGATTTTGATTTTGACTATATGAATTTGCAAAAACCTGGAACATAGGTTGAAATACCCCCAAAAAATTGTAAGACAACATTATTTCATAAAATTTCAACATCAAGGAAAGAAAGTAGAAGACAAATGTACAGAGTTGTATTATCTGTGTGACTGCAGACAATCAATACAAAACCAAACATGCAGTATGATAACATGAAAAATAGATTATTTTCACTCTTGAGTAACAACTGAGACCTATTAAAAAAATTGTCAAATGAAAGCTATCAAAAATCAAGTGAACAAACTCAAGACATGAGCTGTTGATGAACTGTCATCAGGCTCATTTTCAAAGATTACAGTACCTTCTGCAAAGGAAGAGACTTCATGTTGCAACAGAATCCATGCAAAAATTGGCAACTGTCCTGGTACTCTAACAACTAAAATACAAGACCCATAAATGAAACTGATCAGATTACAAGAAACAATAAACTTACCATAAACAAAAGCTGAATGATATACTGAAGCAGGCATTGAACAAATTCTGCTTGGAAATGATGACAAGTCAGAGTTAGCTTGCTAGCTATATGTTTCAGAAAGTATGTGTTAACAAGTATTTGAATACAAATAATCACAGACCACCTTGTTTGAAATTATGTTGAAATTCCAACAAGAAAACGACTGAGTTATGTGTGGTTGTAGAGCCATTCAACAAACCTGAAATCATCTGAATCCAATGCATACTAGTGCAAGCATTAAGTCTGATGCAGTGAAAAGCAATAGAGAAAGACCTCACTTTATTCAGAACATTATGAGATGTAAATGACAATGAATCTTGAAGTAATCACAAATAGATCTAGATGAATAACAACAAACAAAACAAGGGATAATAACTGAAAACTGTGACACAAATACAAATCACGTGACTTCAACCATACCACCTCCATATGCCAGTGAACATGTAGCAACTTGAAAGTCACCATATGATATATGCCAAAAATCTATTTAGACTGTCAAAAACATGTTCAAATGCTGCAAGCAAAGATCTGATTCAGACACACACATGGCATCAAACTGTTTACTCTGTTATCTGAAATGAAATGAGAACATTATGAAATTGTGTTTCAAAATTTATCTAAGGTAACTATACACAAAATAACAAAGTTTGATGGGTATTAACAGATAACTCAGATAACTTGTGTGAGCAATACATATCATTTTGAACTAGCATTCCTGCAACAAGTACAATCAACAGTTATGCAAAATGGACAATTATCTCAACTTCAATCAAGCAAGTAAGATCCTGCTCTCGTCATCTACATTCTTAAGTTTTGATGCTTAATAATAACAGAATTTCAGTACAGTGAATTCATTGCAATAAGACAAGGAAACAAGATAATGCTTCCTTGTCTCGCTTACAACCTGGTATGTTACCAAACTTATGTGAGATGAATCATAATCAATACTTGAAAGGATTCCGACATCTTCAAAGGCTGGGTCACTACACCAACTGATGCCAATGGGGAATCATGAATGGCATACAAGAGTGACAATGTACTCATCTGACTCACAAGTGATCAGTATGCACATACTGAGAAAAACAAAGTGGAATACTATAAGATGAGCTCCAATTGTAAAAGGTCAGTCCATTCAATCAACAAGCAATCCATTCCTGAGGTAGAAGTCATTGAAACCTGATGAATGTCATGTGCTGAAGTATTACAATGTGTGACACAACAACAAAATCAATGTCAATTCATTGTGTACCTTGAGTCTAAAAGTAGCTTAAGGAAAATCTTGAGGAGTCTCCCATCCTGATGTTCATTAGAACAAATAATCAAGCTGTCACTGAATCATGAAGATTAGTATTAAATTAACAGTGAGCTCGAAGGCTGAAAAAAATTCCATTGGAAGTCTGATGAAAATCTAGCAGTAGCCAAGGACATTGCTGCATTGAGTGCCAAGGACCTCTTGTAGACAAACTGCAAACATGCCAGGGAGGTGAAAGTGCTGCCATGAAGCACTGATAAAAAATGTGGCAATGGCTTGACAGGTGAAACAGGTAAGACTGCAGCCCACTAATGGCAGTCTTCCTGGTCCTGTAGATGCACTTGAATTCATCTCCCTGGTGGTTCATAGGTGATTCAGGCAATGGGACTCACCTGAGGCCCTAGCAATGAATCCAGAGCATCAAGAAATTTCTTTCTTTCTTCCTTTTGAGCATGGCATGTCTCTGAACCCTGTTGACAATTCTTCAAGCTGACAGTCAAGCTATGTGCTAACTCTGAGTCTGCCCCCAAGAATTGCTGCAGAACAACTGCATTTGAGTATGAGTCCACACTGGCAGCACTTCCCAGTCAATCCTGAGCCATCTCCTTGTCTCCAAACATGAACCAACTTGTGATCTGTCTCCTGTGAAGAAGTCTTTGATAATGAAGATGACCTTGTTGCTATACAAGGTCTTTGGTGGCAAGAATATTTGGTCAAACCATTTGAGAGGCCTGGAATCTTTGAGAATGCCATTATTGATGGTAAGATGGTATCACAGGAACGGCCTGAGGGAATGGATGTTCCTGATGGGTTTCAAGAACTCAATAATGAAGGTGCTATTCACTCATGTTATCACCTGAACATAGATACTGAGGCAGTCACAGAAGTTGAGGGTCATAGCAATGAAAATAATGATATTGACAGAGATAAGGTGCCAATGAGTGGCTCTCAGGACTACAGCTGGGCACTGCAATGTCCTCCGACTGTGGAGGCTGCAAAAAAGGCATGAGCAGACCGCCAGGAGCTCCTGAAGTTATACCAGGGCAACAAAAGATACCTTGCTAGTGTCCTTGAAGAACATCTTCATGCGATGAAGGACTTCCTCATCTCATTCACAGATGTCAATAACAAGCTTGGCCTTGTCACTGGTCAGTGGGGAAAAGCAGCCCTTCAAACAGCATGATGAGAAGAAAAGGGGTTGTCATTTGCATGGTGCCTTGGTCGATGGACAAAGCAATATATCAAGGATTGCAACAACCTACCTGTTTACCAATCAACTCCAAAGATCTCTTGCATTACCAATGAAGAACTTGTAGCAGACATCAAACTCCATCTACAGAGTGTCGGAAAGTACATCTGCACCATGGATACATATAGTTGATTATCTTGAAGATCCTGTCATTCAGAAGCACCATGGGCTGAAGAAGACAGTGTCATTGACAACTGCTCAACAATGGCTGAAAGAGCTAGGTTACCACTGGAAATGAGAGAAGCATGGACAGTGATGGTCATGAGTGCACTGATGTGGTTGAGTATCATCAAAATACATTCCTTCCTGCCTGGTCAAGCCTTGAGCCCCATCTATGGACATGGACAGAAAATAATATGATCAATCTCACTGTTGACAATTCCAAGTCCTCCTCCCATTCATCTCATCAAGCTGTTGCTTGGTTCCATGATGAATCAGCATTCTATGCTAATGACCACCACAAAGTTCTCTGTAGTGTTTTAAAGTCTGGTCCAGTCTGGTTTTCCACAGTCCAAATAAGGCAACTGTACCAAGACTGGTCCTAGAAAGGTCCTGGGCCCTTGCACCCACAACTGGACCAAAAAAAACCAGTCCAAAATGGTCTTTTGATTGGTTAGAACCAGTTACAACTGGTTTTGTGTGAAACCGGTCTTTTGACCCCTATCCCGTGGAAACCATGATTAGCCATGGTGAAACAAAATATATTATGGACACCTGGCTACCTACTGACCCTTAGATCATAAGATCTGAATCACAGGATCAAAGGATATGGCCATTTCCAGGTGGCATGTCAGCCAGAGGGGGTCTCAACTCGGTTTTTGTTGTAGAAATTCAAATAAAATACCTAAAATTCTGAAGATATTGTGGGAAGTACCAATGGATAGGAGCTAAAGACCAGTCCACTAAAGGACCAGTTGTGACCAGTCTTTTGAGCAGTCCTAGACTCCACTTCAAAACACTAATTCTCTGGGAACATGAAAGTCAGATGCACTACCTCAGCAAAAAGGAGAAGGCATATCTTTGATGGTTGCTGTTACTGTTACAATTCTTTTCTTTCTTTCACTTGTGCTGCTTCACTATGCCTGATACTTCAGGTATCTCACTATGCTCATCCATACTCGTTCTATTTGAAATCCTTTACCTAAGCATTGGTTCAACCTGAACACTTACTCATTTATTTCTTATCATCATCTGCTGCCTTTGCATCGTATGATGTCCTCTTTTGACCTATTGTGCTGGTTCTGCTCTTCTCAGTCACCCGTTCTTCCATTGGTCTGTGTGTCCTCTCTTACATATAAAATAGCTTGTCAAGTTACTCCTGTACACTAGTCTCGTTCTCTGCAATCTAGTTGAGTACACTCAACTCCTCCTTGGACTTCAGCTGAAGTCAACCTCATCTCTTGGTCCCAAGAGTATAGATTCTTGACCAAACAACTCAGGAAACTCCCTGAGTCCAACCTTGTTCTCTCTGGTAGCAATTATGCTAACCAGATATCTCCTTTGAACTCCACAGTGTGCCATGTACCAAGTGGTGGTTGTTTGAGTTATCGCAGCCACTTGTTACTTAGCACTTTTGCAGCTACAATAGGTCCTACCCAGAACTATCATAACAGTTATAATTTCTCTCTTTTCCTCACTTGTACTACTTCACTATGCTCAATACCTAGGTATCATCATACATTCATTCATACTTCATTTCCTTTCACCTTTACATAACCAGCACTGGCATTACCCAAGTGCTTACTCATTTCAATTCATGTCATCATCCGATGACATCACACTTACTCACTTTACTTCATGTCATCATCCGATGACATCAAGCTTACTCATTTCACTTTCATCATCGTCTGTTGCCTTTGCATCATATGATTCCTCCTTTTGGCCCTTATCCCTTCCTCTCTTCCTGGCCATCCTTTTGGACACTTGGTCCATGTATGATTCCATATGTATAAATACCTCACAGTGATACTCCTATACCCTAGTCTTGATCTCTGCAATCTAGCCAAGTCTCACTGCCTCCTCCTTGGGCTTCACCTAAGCCACTCTTGATACTACAACCCACACCTAGTTCTACCTCAACTACAAGAGAAAGTCCCTTGGTCCTTCAGGTATAGATTCCCAACAGGACGCTCTCAGCAATGCCTGAGTTCTACCTCATCTCACTGGTAGCAATCCACTGACCAGTAACCCTCCTTGACCTTATCCAGCGCATCATGTATCAAGTGGTGGTTGTTTGAGTTATCATAGCCACTTGGTAATTAGTGCTTTTGTGGCTATGCTAGGTCCTACCTGGAACTTTCATAACAGTCACAGATTTTGTGTCTGCTGACTATGGTTTTCTTTGATCACCAGATGGAAAGGAATCTGCATGGGTTCTCTTCAAGGCTGGAAAAACACACATGGATATTTTACCAGCAATGAAATTATAAAACAGGCTGCACGAGCAATGGAGATACTTCAGAAATACTGTCCAGATGATAACCATGTGTTTATATTTGACAATGCCATATCCCATGTCAAATGGGCTAATGATAAGGGGAATTTAGTTTTTGGTCCTGATGAAAAACCACAAAATAACAATGCTCATGCATGTTTCCAAAATGGTGATTCCCAGCCACTTTACTTCCCTGAGGGACATTCACAGGCTGGCTGGTTCAAAGGGATTGAACAGATCCTCCAGGAACGAGGCTACAATACCAAGGGCCTCAAAGGAGTGCAAAGAATTCAAATGTTAGCCAGGACAGAAGGACTGCTGCTGTTGCCACATATTATTCAATGAACCTGACTTTGAATGTCAAGTCTCTATTGGAAAATCAATGTCACAAACATGGTTTTCATGTCATCTTTTGCCAAAATTTCATTGTGAGCTTAATGTCATTGAGATGTGCTGGGGATATGCCAAGTGAGTCTATCATCTCAACCCCCCCTCCTCAAAAGAAGCTGATCTCAAATGAAATATGTTGTCTGCACTTGCATTAATTCCACTCTCCTCTATGTGATGGTAAGAATAATCTTCAACTTGCAGTCCTCCCTTTTTCAGTTCTCATTTTCAATCCAATAGATTTGCCATGTGATCTTGGCGCTTTATTGAGGTATATAAACATGGTCTTGATGGTGCTCAAGCTGCCTGGGCAGTAAAAAAGTTTCATGGTCACTGGATTATGCCTGAAACATTGTTGTGTGGCTTTGATGGTATCTTGAACTCTCACATTTAATACCCCATTAGAATACTATTCAC
The DNA here is from genome assembly GCA_019787685.1 of Chiua virens. Classification (NCBI taxonomy): domain Eukaryota; kingdom Fungi; phylum Basidiomycota; class Agaricomycetes; order Boletales; family Boletaceae; genus Chiua; species Chiua virens. Next base: position 13,145 of record JAHNUO010000037.1, read on the forward strand.
TATGAATCCATGATTAATCATTATTACATATTGTACATAAGTTCACTAGCATAGTCAATACTCATAGAACAATCTTAGTACTTACCATTTAACCTCCACTGTGCATGGCAAGTCCTTGGCATCACCATTGAGCATGAGTGCCACACTCAGTCACCTCACGTGATGTTCAACAGCATTGAAACTTGTGATCCAGTGATCTTTGTAATAGTTGCTTACACCATTGACAACTGGACCACTCACATATGGCTTGTTTTACACTTACTCACATTGATGGATGGTGGGCTAGTGAGCAAGTATAATCAAGTGACAACTAAAAGACTAATGAACTCTACAGGTCGCCAAACAGAGACATCAAGAAGTCTACCAAAGGATGAACAATTTGAACAAGAAACCCTTTGTCATCAGCCATAAAAGAGCATTCTATGATAAAGAGACATTGCTCATTCCCATGGAAAGTCTGAAAAGGATGCATATGGCAGAGTGATACAAGATATGAAAGTACATAGCATAGAATCCAACTATCTGATTTTTGCGAAAACTCCAGTAGATGGTCACTCAAAATCTAAATACATATGATGATTGGGTCAGACAGTAGTCAGATCAGATAACAATTTTTTTCTCACAGCCCAATTATCATGAATTCAGGCATGCTGCAACTGTTTGGAAAAAAAAACTTGCCTTTCTTCAGAAAAGCTCATAACATCTCAGGAGGAGACAAATTTGTGTTTTGGTGGTATCTAGACTTTGTAAGCCTTGGTGTTACAATAGTTCCAGGTAGGGCCTAGCATAGCCACAAAAGCACTAAGTATCAAGTGGCTGTGATAACTCAAACAACCACCACTTGGTACGTGATGTGCTGCACAGTTCAAAGAGGAGTACTGGTCAGCGGATTGCTACCAGTGAGATGAAGATAAAACTCAGGCATTGCTGAGAGTGTCCTGTTGGGAATATATACCTGAAGGACTGAGTGACTTCCCCTTGTGATCAGGGTGGACCAGATGCTGGAAGTTGGTCATAGTAGCAAGGTTGGCTTAGGTTAAGCCCAAAGAGGAGCAGAGATACTTAGCTAGATTTCAGAGATCAAGACTAAGGCATACAGGGTATCTCTGTGAGGTATTTATATGTCGAGAAACAAGCATGGACCATTGGTCTACAAGGGATGGCCAAGAAGAGTGGAACTGTCAAAGGGCCAAAGGGGTCATATGGAGCAGAAGTGCTGAACAGAACAAATTATAAAAGGTAAATGCAGAAGCCATCAGAATGATGACAGAAATGAAGGTGATTCCTAGTGGATCAAAGGAAGTGGGAGAAAAGAAGTGATGATAGAACAACTGGTTGGGTTGGAGTCATGTAATCAGATCAATGGGAAAACAAGGTAAATGGGGCAAAGGGTTAGGCCCTTGCTGAGTAATCTGAGACAGGGGTAAGCCCTGTGGATTGAACATAGGTTAGTACCTGTAGTACCAAGCATAGTGAAATCAAAGTAAAAGGAAAAGGAAAAGATGAATTGTAACACTTGAATGCTTGTTTGAAGCCACATACATAGGAATCTGTCAATGGAGTGTGGATTGAGTTTTTGCCAGAGCTTGGGTGGGACTCAGACATGGCAATGGGAGCTGAAAACTTGCAATGTGGAGATGCTGGGTTTATAGTCATATAAGGCCTCATTTGGTGTTGTACACATGAGGGCTTTAGTGGGGCTGCAGTTGTGGATTTAGTTGGCATATTCATGTGCATCAGGCCAGAAGCCTTTGGACATTTGAGTATGGCAAGTGTGCTCTCATGGGTGGTCTGGTTGAAGCATTCTGTGATGCCATTTTGCTGTGGGGTATGTGGAGCAAAGAGTTCAAACATTCATGGGTAATGCATTTATTTTCAAATAGGCCTGTAGCCGTCTGCCAATGAATTCACCCCCATGGTCAGTAGTGTTTTAAGGTCCAGTCCAGGGTGGTCCTGGTCTTTCAAAAATTGAGAAAAATGAAAAGATAGGTATTGGCCCAGGATCCCCCACTTTGGTATACATTCCATATGTTTTGCAGTATTTTAGGTATTTATGTGGAATTTCTACCCTCAAAATCAAGTTTGTACCCCCCAAGTATGACATTCAACCCAGAAATGGCTATATCTCTGCCAGTTATGGACTGATCCTCACGATTATTGGACTCACAGCATGCCAGGGGTCTACTCTACATTATGTATACTGATGATGAAGTGTGATTCATACAAATATACTATAACATATGCAAGCACATGAAAAAGTGCTGGGGGGATATCTCAATTGTGCTCTCTATTGCAGATGAGTAGATAACCCCTGTAAATAACATGTGATGCGAAAATGACGATATCTCAGTCATTTCTGGACCGATTCCCACGAACATTGGACACCCAAAAAGGCAAGAATCTAATCTAAATCTGGTAAACTGATGATTAAGCCAGCTTTTGCAAAAAACCAGGTCCTAAAAAAGTTGTTAAAGTTGTTAGGACTGGTTTTTTGTGGTTTGGGTCTGGTCCTACCACTTTTGGAAGCTTACTAAGACTGGTTGCGGTCTGGTTGCCTCATTTGGACCATGGGAAACTGGACTGGACCAGATTTTTAAACACTACATAGCACACATAGTCCTAGTAGCTCCATTGGCTTCTGTCATATACTATTCCATCTCCATTCCTCCGGATACAACTTTGACTCTCTTAGATGATAACTCTGGGTTGATCTCCCTCAGGACACAACTCCATGACCCCAGACTTCTGCTATGTATATATGTTTCCTCTTTGTGTTTAGTACATCAACCTGTGTCTTGCTTACAAGCACAGCTCTGGCTGCCTCAGTACCCAAATCACCTCCAGTTATTTAGTTTCCTGATTATCTGTCTTACTCAGATTTAGTCATCCTCCATTCTCTGTATTATTCATCTCCTTGCTCCATGACTAATCATTCTGTTTTCTCTGAGTATATAAATTGTAGTTACTTCAATTATAACTTCAGTCTGAATATTAGTTTATTTCTACAACTCACTCTGAACACTCTGGAAGATCTTGACAGCCTTTACTCCCCTCAACTCCACTTTATGTGTTAAGTTCTTACTCTGACCTCTGTTCTCCACACATCCATAAATACAGGGACAGACTGTGACAAGGGTGCACCACATACAGTGAAGCCAAGTCCTATCTGGTGCTAACTCTGGAGATCCAGAGTTGGCAACCAAGGAGTTGCATGGTCTCTAACAGCTTTCCCTTTTGTATGTAGTACACTATAATCACTTAAACTCTTGCATGACACAACTGTAGCATCCATAGTAATCCATAGTCACTTGCCATGGGTGCTACAACACACTAAGTAGCACTATATAAAGTTACTCATATTATCACTCTCAACCTCATCTATAGTGATCTCAATAACCCTTTCCATACTAACCACAGCTGCAGTGCACAAAGTGCACTGCCAGACACTGTGGGAATATTGCTTAGCTTTGGTGGAGTTATAAATTGCACTTACTCTCAGCTACAAATCAGCCCCCAAGATCATGTGATTTGGTTCACACACCATTAAGATATGACCATTTACATTATCCCTGTCCGGCTCAATCTCTTCCTCTCCTGCTTGCTTGTGTTGCCCTCAATCTCACTTGCCTGATTCCTGAGTCCACTAGATCCAGTCTCCAATCCAAACTCCATGATGGCATCTTGAATGACATTATCAGGTATAAAGGGTTCATCATCTTTGTGGGTTACAGTCTTGATACCAACATGTGACCTGTGTGAAGTCAGCAAATATCTACACAAAGTCAATACATATACATACTTACCTGCCATTCTCAAAAACCTGGGTAAAATCCCTTTGTCACATGTTCAATGCTGATCAAAATACTTAGTGGAGCATATCAAGATGCTTCCAGTAGATATGTTCATACTGCTCCTCCTTGAATTGAATTGGTTCATGCTTGCTGGTGGACCACTCATCAAATGCACGTTCAATCTGTCATGGCAGTTGCAAATCAGATCTTAACCTCCATCCAAATCTGCAGTGTGAATACATACCACAGTAATCACCAGCACAAATCCCACACAGGGGAACAGGCAGTAATCATCAGCCCATTTAATTCCTTCATTTGTCTTGTGTGCAAAAAGTATTTTGTTGATTACCTGTTGAATTTCCTTGTGCTTGTAAAGGCCAATGCAAGGGTGGAGCTCCTGGTGGCAGTCATATCATCTAAGTAGTGCCATGGTATGTAACTATACAGTGATATAGAACTTGCACAATATATGAAGCCTGCCTGACTTGAGCTCATACACAAGCTTTCTATTATTTACTTTGGTGGTCTTGTCACCTACAACTTGAACAAACCCATATGCAGCTGCAACAATTGCCCTTGCATTTTTTTGAATAGGCTATGAAAGTGAGAGCCACAAGCAGTTATCTAAAAGTCAAGATATCATTGATTTAGTAGTAGAAATTACAAATTCGAGTTCAACACTTACTAGCCAGATCAGTTTGTCATTGAGACCACTGTTCTTCATATCAGTACTGTAATATTCATAGCTTACCTTCCAGGCAGCCAAGGCCCACTCTAGTTCAACAATGATGTCAGGGAATGGGTTTTCCTTGAGTAACTTGATCTGATACTGTTAGGCAACTGCATGGGTACAGCTAACCCATGTGGGTCACGTGTTGGGTACAATGTGGATATGGTGAGTATTTCATGGGTATCAAAAGGCAGCCAAAAAAAAAGTCATACAGTAAATATATTTATAATAAGTATCCAAAAGTTAGCAAAGTTAGTGTAAAATTGAGTGTAACAAAGTCTTTGTGATATACTAATACTCCTAATTATAGCCCTTCAATATCTCTTGATATTTGTGACTGACCTTTTGAACATGTTATCAAGAAATACTCATATTGTGACTGTTTCTAGTTGTAGGCCAATCATCATAACAGTAGCCCTAAGAATATAGGATAATCCATCCTTGTATGGCTAAGCATGACTCCTACATTATCAATAATAGTGGTATTTATTTAGGCTATTCTGTGGCTATAGTAGAGCTATTATGGGCCATTTTTCGGGTCTGGAATGAGAGACAAAGTTGGAACTCCAACACAGCAGAAGCACATGCTGAATGCCAGGCTGTGGTATCTGAATCACATGAATTGGAGCAGGCCTCATCACACAAGTCCAAAGAGAAAGAAAAAATTGATTGATTGCAAGGGACAAGTGAAAACTGCAGGGAACTGTTTAAGAAACTCCCTCCCTGCTTCCCACTCCCATCTGGACATTACCAAAGATTGTGCATCACACCGTGCCTCATATATCAGAAGAAAAAAAGCTGTTGCCAACAAATTAGAATTTAAAGTGCTGTTACAGTGATTAGAAAACTTACAGTGTTGCATAGAAGAAGATGAGGACTTGGATGAGATTGATGAGTTAAATGATGATGCATTGGAGATCCTCCTGCTAATAACCCTATTTTCCTGCTCATATTCTCTGATCTCAAATCTGATGATGAACCTGAGTCAGTCAAAATCAACCTACTTGATAAACAGAAGAGAGTTAACATAGCAACTACTATGTCAAATCAGTGTGCTCCATGACAAAGTCAGACAGGCCCGCATTATCAACCAGATAGCTGAACTGGTGTTGAAGGTATCTCAGCTGCATCTTCTCAAGCATTTTGCAGAATTCCAACCACATCTCTTTCACATGAAAGCTTATATTGATCCCAAAATATTTGATTGTATCCGAGATCACATTAGTGGCCACCCAGTCTTCACTTCAAACTCAAAACACCCTCAATTTCTGGTTGCAATTCAGCTCATCATCTTCCTTTATCACCTAGGATGCTACAGAAACTCCACAGCAATAGAATACATAGCACAGTGGGCAGGAATTGGCACTGGAACAGTGGTGAATTGCATGGAACACACTATGCTTGCCATCTTGGACCAACATGATCAATATGCGAAGATTCCCACCACAGACTCTATTAACACAGAACTGGCATGGAGGTTTGTTGCAATGAAATCTCGTGAAGCATTGAGAGGAGGATTTTTATGACTGATGGGACAACTATAAATTTGTTTCAAAAACACTCACTTTATGGCAAGATGTACTACAATAGAAAAATGAATTATTTGTTGAACTGTCAGGTAGGAGTTCTCATACCTGAATTTACTTGATGGCTAACATGTTACAGCTTATTGTCATGCCACACAATCTCCTCATGGTTGATGACAGTTTGGAACACCCAGGAAGCATGCATAATGCTTATGCATTTCATGGGATAGATCTTGCCCAAGCTCCAGTTGGCTTGATCCCAGAGGGCCACTGGATCTGGGCAAACAGTGCTTACCCAATGTGGCCATGGTATATCATCCCTTTTAAAGCCACATGAACAGAGCTGTTGTCACGACCACAGAAGGTTTATAATCAATACCTGTCAAAGGTCAGTGACTACAGTTTCATAGTGTCAGTGTGCTACAATCTGTCTCAGGTGTGCATGTGTGTGGAGCATGTATTTGCAGCCCTGAAAGGCAGGTTTCAATCACTTCATGATCTTTACATGCACATCCAGACACCCAATGATCTAACCTATGCTTTGCACTGGGTTCAGTCCTGCATCAGGGTGCACAATATGATTGTGTGATTTGAGGAGATGCTTGGGTTATGGTCATTGATGGATTGGGCACATGAAGAGGTCTGCAAGAAGGAGAACAACCATCAGGTTGACCCTACTACACCTGTAGTGGTGATGGTCCCAGATGGGACATTTGGACTATCATTCTGCTTGCATCTGATGCAGGAACTCTTTGTGGCATGTGGCATGAATTATGTGGTCAATGAAGGGCAGGAGTAGTGCATATCAATTAGAAAAAGAGAGAGAGAACACACTGTGAGTTACAGGAATACATAGCTTTATTTGATATACAACCTACAACAGAAAAGACCAACCAGCTGCATCAAGCACCACTGGAATGTGAAGAATTGGGAGAGAAGGAAGAAGAGCCAACAGGGGAAGAAGGACCAGCAGGGAATGAAAACAGATTGGCAAGACATCAACTTGAAGAGGGACCAGAGGAAAACAAAGAACCAGTGGGATGCAGAATCGGCAGTGAGGGTGGCAGCTCACAAGCCACATGTAAATGCAATACCAGGGAAGGACAGTGAAGCACCAGGCAGAGTGAAGTTGGAGGGAAGTGACTGAGTGGTTTGTACAGTTTGGGTTTGCACAACCTGCAACATTTGAAGGGTGTACTGCAGTCAGAGCATTTTAATCTGGTGCAAGTAGTGTTAGAACAGACCAGTTCCATAGGACCCGGTTGTCCTGAGGGCAGAGTCACTACTCTGGTGACTTACCTGATGGTAAAGCTCAAGACAGTATTGTGGAGGATGGAGAGAGAGAAGATTCTTATTCTGTATATACAGTAGAATATGTTTATATATCTACTGTAATGCTATGCTGTACCTGTAGTCAGGACTAATGGTACTGCATGAATGATTGTAACTAATTGTATTGTAGTACCTAAGGCACTACAATAAGTCTATAGTCATTCTGGTACTTTTGGAGAACTTCTGGAAGTGGAGGCCTCGGAAGTGCAGGAACTACCAGGAATGGTCAGAACAGTTTATACATGTTCTAACACTCCCCCTTGCCTTGTGTACACAGACACTTCAGGCATTAGAAAGGACTTTTGCACAAGTTGTTAGGCTGGCAGGTGAAATTCCAAACCAAGTAAGGAGCAAAACTTCTTGAACTTGACATGTCCAAGGTTCTTAGTGAATATATCCACTGGATTGTCATCTCCAGGAACATAAAGTAGCTCTACTTGTTTGTAAACCATCACAGCATCTTGTATAAAATAGTAGCAGATGTGGATGTGTTTGGAATGCTTTTCAGTGACTGGGTTCTGAGCTATAAATAGCAATCCCTAATTGTCCCCACAGATTGGGATTGGTTTTAGATGGTATCTGAGTTCTTCCATCATTTGAAAAATCCATACAGCCTGGCAAGAACAATCACTCAGAGCCATGTACTCAGCTGCTGTAGAAGAGAGGGCTGTGGTTTTCTGCAGGTGTGAATTCCAGAGGAAAACACCATTAGCTAGCTTCATGTAAAAGCCAGTCTGGGAGAGACTGGTAATCTTATCTTGACCCTAGTCAGAATCAGTGAAGGCAATAATGCCTTTGCCAGAAAATTCATCAAACACAAGTGAACAATCACAAGTGCCAGCTAAGTAACAGCATATATACAAGGCCTTATCAAGGTGCTCGTGTGAGGGATTTGCAGATTGTCTAGCCAATTGCATTACAGCATAGGCAATATCTGGTCATGTGCCAATCATAAGATATATTAATGAGCCTATCACTGTCCAGAAGCACATCCACACCTCTAGATTAACAGAGGCATCATTCTTTGCTAGGTAATATCCTTGTGGTAAGGGAGTACAAGCAGGCTTGGCATTTGTCATGCTAAAGCACTCAAGCACTTTGTCGAGGTATGAGACTTAGTCTATGAGGATCCTATGATCTTCTTGACATATATTCATTCTGAGGAATTTATGTGTTTCACCTAGATCATGGCATTCCCACTTCTTTATGAATGTGGCCTTTAGCTTATCTACTAATGCTTTACTGGGTCTACAGAAGAGGATGTTGTCCATGTAGATAATTGCTAGGATGATATCTTTTCTATTGTGATAGATACAGAGACCAGTGTCTGTTCTAAGTCACTTGAAGCCTAGTGCCTGCATTGACTGATCTAAAGATCTCCACCAGGCTAAACCTGCCTGTTTAAAGCGATAGCTCAGAGTAGTCAGAGGACTTTGCCTTTTGAGTTGGGAGGCACAAACCCTTCAGGAAACTCCATGTAGAGTTCCTCTTCCAGTATTCCATATAGGAAGGCAGATCGGACATCAAGTCCTGATACAGTGAGCAACAAAACTGTTGCACTGTTTGACCCTAATGTAGTGTGCATAGTGCACCGCAACCACTCATGGGAATTTCACTTAGCTTTGGTAAGACCAAATAAAGTACAAATCATTGGCTACAAATCAGCCTCTGGGTCATGTGATTTGGCCCAGTGGCTACGAAGATGTTGCCATTTTAAGTCACTCTAGTCATTGCAACAGTTTTGTTGCTGATATCATGGGTATGGTAATTAGTATGAAGTGTACCCTCCTTTGGCCTTGATAACCTCCTGAACCCTCCTAGGCATACTCTCAATCAACCTTTGACACTCCTCTGCCCCAATCTTGTATCACTCTGCTTGAGTCCTCTCCTAAAGTTCCAATATCCCCTTGGGTGGCTCAGGATACTCTGCTAGCCTTCTTTTGAGGATGAACCATAGATGTTCTATGGGATTAAGATCTGGGGACTGAGCAGGCTATACCATGACCTCAAATCCATGCTCCTCAAACCACTCCTTGGCCTTCCTACTGGTATGTTTGGGATCGTTATCTTGTTGAAAGATAATGTCCTCTGGAAAAAATCCAAAATCCACCAGGGTTTGTTGGAGATCATCCTCTAAAATCTGCACATAGAGGATAGCATCCGTCTTACCATCAATCTTGCAAGCCATTCCAACCCTTTCCCAACTCATACAACCCCATATCATCACTGAACCTCCCCCAAAGTTGACTGTACCCTGTACAATCCTATCACTAAGGCCCTCTCTTGCCTTTTTCCAAGCCCATTTCCTGCCATCTGACCCAATATGATTGACTTTGGTCTCATCTGACCATATGACATGCTTCCAATCATCCACAGTCCAATCCTGGTGGCTTATAGCAAAATCCAATCTTTCTCTTCTATGACACTTGGAAAGAAGAGGTTGTTTTTGCTTTACTATAGCCTTCATACCAGCCATTTTCAGGTGATGACAAATGGTTTGTGAGGATATGGGATGGTTCTTGACATCCTGAAGAGTCTTGGTGATCTGGACAGCCTTTTCAGCCTTTCCAGTATCAAGAAGTTGAATGGCATGGCGTATATCAGTGGGGGAAATGATAGATGGATGACCACCAGAGGCTTTGGGAAGGTCAGGACAGTGTTTGGCACAAATACGACTGATGGTGGAGTGGTTGAACCCAGTAGAAGCAGAGATTTGGCAGGTTGATTGACCCAATTCCAACAAAGTAATGACCTGGTGGGTTTGATCAATGGACAGAGATTTCATGATGAAAGAAGTGGCAAAAGTGATGACACATCCAGATTTACAACATTTTGAGCCATTCATAATATATTTCAAAATGTATTTCGACATAAAATATGTGAAATAATATGATGAGAACAGCAACATATTTGGTGTTGGTAGTAATCCAAATAATTTTCGGAAGATTAACTTTATAGTAGCATCTCATGTCCTTAACCTGCCCTTGCGATGCTACCCAGTGAGAGCAAGGGGCACCAGCATAACGGTCGGCGATGTCATTTAGATCTTGGGTAAGAGTTTGCACTCCCAACCTCCCTATGTGTCGCTGACTTGAGCGTAACAAATGAACCAAAATCTCATCCTCCGGTTCAGAATTAGTCTCTTCTTCCTCTTCTTCCTCTTCCGTGGCATTGAGGTCGAGGAACCTGTTAACAGCAATCCTACAGCGTTTGCGCAACTTCGGTTCACTGGGAAGTCTCCTACTCCTCGAAGCAACTGGGAAAGAAGAACCATCGGTCACAGCGATGTTGCTGGGTGGCTGATCAGACAGGGAAATCCTGCGAACTCTGGCCTCCTCAAGCACAATATCGACAGCCAAAGTAAGATGATCCTCGGTGGGATCCAATGCAACCTCGACCTTCTGGAAGATTTCTTTCCATTTGTTGTAGTCGTAGTTGCTGAGGGTTAATAGCTTTTTCTTGAGATCGAGAAAGGATATGGTGTTGGAGGCCCATTGCTTTACGAACAACCAAGCTGCGTGGACTTCAATGAGAGATGGCATACTTGTGCATTGCTAGATGGGATTTGAGTTAGCACAAAAAGATGGAGAGCATTCAGTATGACTTACAATGTAGTAGGTTGCTATTTGACAGTTTTCCAGTATTACCTACCCTTGCAAGATTGCAACTAACGTGTCCAGATTAGAATCAACTTGATCGACGAGGAAGATACTCACTCCTAGGCATGTTGGCTCACGAAATTTCTAATTACTGTAGTTCGCCTGGGTCATTTATTAGACAAGTCGCCTTGATATTGATGAAATACTTGCAATGTTCGGTATTACGAATGGCACTCTACTGCCAATACACTGCCAATACTACTATGGGGTGCTACTAGAACGAGAAAGAGTTGTGTCAGTGTCGCACGAAGGAATTTAAACTGGAATGTACAGCGATTCCCACAATCGGTTCCTCTACAGTGGCAGTGCCTGTCCAACACAATACAAGAACAATGGACGTGTGGTGGATGGTACTCATAGTGGCGATGAATAAGCGTCACAATTGCATTGCGACGAATCATTACTATATACTGACAGGAAAGGAAGCTTCGAAGCTATGACATCTTAAACAGCACTACTACGTATTGGTAGAGGGGGGGAAAAAGGTTAAAGTTCACAGGAGACGGCTTATAAACTGGAATGCAGTCAATTGGATAATTGGTTCCCACACCACAGTGGCCATGGTGGTGATACATTGATCACGAATTGGGACAAATAATCGGAGTTTGACTGAGTTCGTTCCAGTTTAAATTCCTTCGTGCGACACTCAGACAACTCTTTCTTGTTCCAGTAGCACCCCTAGCAGTATCAGTATTGCTGAGATATTTAGGCTTCAGGAATCCAACAACGCAGGCAAAATGTTGACAGTAATGCAATTCTTAATATCCTAGTGCGGAACCTCCTACAGTAACATGTAAGTGTTTGTGCTATCTCCTAAACTCGACACTTGAACACTCCCAAGTGCCCTCCTCGACATACTCGCGAAGATCGTGCACTTTGCACGTCTTGTCATGCACATCTCCCTGATTGTCTCCCTGCTCGTCTCCCTGTTCACCTTCATGTTTGAGAAGTGCATGATGGGTCGCATCTTCATGGTCTCCTGACCTCGGGTCAACAAGTGAGTCTTCTTGCTCCCTCTCCATGCTTGGCATCGTGAGCCTGACTTTGCCAATATTGTAGTCTGGTCCCTTGTGACTCGGGCGGTCTTCCCTTCTCCGCGTTGGTAAGACACGAGTGTCGGGAATCTGCTGCTCAACCTGCTCAACCAGTTGCTGCAGCAACATCTGTACGTCGCCGTTCGTGTCGGGCTGGTTGGACTCATGCCACAAATTGTTCCAGACATCTATTAGGGTGTTAGTTTCCCTGCCGCGAACATGCGGATGCTGGGTGCCAGTAAGTTTGATTGTGATCTTATTGACTGTCTCCACTCACCATACTTTGAACGACTAGGATGACCACCACTAAGATGGTCAGGAGGTGGGACATAACCTGAAGAGCTGTCCAGAAGCTTGGCCAGGTATTGGTCGCATTGTCTTGCGCCAGAGAATATTGCTTCTTCCATACCGATATGTGCGCGTTAGCGTCAGCATCACTACCTGAAGAGGCAGCGATGACCAGAGAGGAACTTCCATCATCATGGGCCTAATAATCAGGCGTAAGTTGTTACTCATCTATTTGTTCGATGCTTACCGTTATTGTTTGAACTAGTCCCCCATGAGAATAACTCAAAGTTTGAACAAGCGATCCGGTAGTCTTGTCGAAGATATGCACCATTCCCTTTTCCCCACCACCAATGATCACTCGCTCTTGTTCAGCAAATGCCACTTGTTTCGGGTAAGTTTTCGTTGGTTTAGTGTCGTATGATCGAACACAAACTCCATCGTCCAGACAGTGTAAGCCAAACCTGCTAACAGCATTGTCAACGACAAAATACCCTCCTGACCGGTCGAGAGTGACCGCCCCGCTATGGTGAATCATTCAGATACAAGGTATTGATGCATGCTATATGACTCACATCATTAGTCCGGTAGACTTTGTGCTCAGAAGCAAGCCATCTCTGCATCGCAAGGTATGTCTGGTGTTGGAGTATTTGTTATCAATTTTATTCTCACCTCACAGGTTGACTTACATTTCTCCGTCGTACATCCCGAAAACAACAATATCAGAACCCAAGAAATATAGAGTGTGTGGAATGGATGTGGGAAGCTCGACACTGAAAATGCTGGTTATATTGAGTTTGGAGTCGAGGGCCCAAAGCTGGGCACGTTTGTCCCATGTCCCTGTGATAAGGCGAGTACTGCCATCAATGTTGTACTGGCTGATGCTCATGATTTCTTGCCCAGTCCCAATGCACCGCGAGGACACGTCAAATTCACTCACTGCATCCAAACGCTGACACCACAGCATAAGGTACCCTAGCCCTGTTCCGCAGCATAGAGTTTCGTGGATCTGATTGTTTCTGGATAACCACGTCATGCAGGTGACAGGATCCCTTGGGCTTCACGTTTGAGTAAGTTTTGTGAGTTGAGACATTCGCGGTATGTCCCATATTCGTAATCCATCAACTCCTACTCATCGTTAGTTGTCTCCTGTTCCAACAGAGATAACGTACTGACTGCCACTTGCTAGCAAATGGCGAGCATTGGATACTGCCAGACACAGGATAGCATCTTTATGCCCTGTCAGGCGACCAACGAGTTCGTATTTTTGGGATTTAGACCAAAGTGAAGACATTGGTGTTGTTCTGGGTATGCAGATTCTGTTGGTTGTCGTCAAATATATAATCCTAACTGCCCGCCATGTCGCTGGATAGCAGGAAAATAATGCATTATGGTAGTCGTAACCTGGGCAATGTCCTGCCATTGTGCTCTTTCAATGATGCAATGCCCTGGTGATGCGATGCCCTGGCTAATTGTCATTTCATTTTGGTCTGGTCAGTTGTTATTTTTACTGATCGCCGAAGACAATGAACTTAGTCGGGTTAGTGAGGCCTACGTGATCACCGAAGACAATGAGCTTAGTCAGGTTAGGAGGGTCTACATGATCCCGTGAAGATAATAGAAGACAACTACATGATCGTTGCTATGCAGACACCTTATTGTCAGGGTTTCTTCTTTTTTTAGGTATAACAATTGGTATACAAATGTGGCAGTGGGAGACTGTGATGCCCGTTCCAGTATATAAGCCTGTACTTCCTGGTGAGTTGATTTTTTTTCTTTTCATTTCCATCACACACTCATCAGTTGTAGTAGTCGGACAGCTCAATTACAGTAGTACCAGCAGACTGTGACATTGTGTACGTGTACGTGTGCTACCTATGATATCTACTTAGTTTTCTTGGCAGGTGGAGGCATATCTGCTTGCATCCGCTTCATTTGGCGACTCCGTTGTGAAGTATACTTCAATCGGAGCATAATAAGGTTGTCTACCGGCCAACAATTTTCGAAGCTAATATGCTTTCAAAATCTAGCTGAAGCGTGAGTGGTATTCATTCCTACAAGACATCGGCTTATGTGCTGTTTCACAGTTTTCATTGCCGCGAGGTCTTGTGCAGTCCTGCTCTGGGTAGTGTCCAAATATTTCTTGATCAATTTGTGCGTGAAACGCTGTCATGCTGGTGAGCAACGTTTAACTGTGAGTCAAGGACTGACTTTAAGATTTTTGAACTCAGTCTCTTCCCAGCCAAGTTGCTCTTCCAAGTTGTACCCACCATGGCCCAGTCTGCCTGCTTCTCCAGTAGGCTTCACAATCTTTGAAGTGTCGCGTCAGATTCCAGAGAAGAAAGGGAGGAATCACTTGGGGCAGGTGAGTGCTCAGATCGCTCATAGTCTGAATGGGGCCAGGCCTCAGTGGAGGCTGCAAAAGCCACCCCTTTACCCTTTGCTCCCGGAGGGGGTGGGGGTGTGGTTGTTCGGCTGAGAGTTGGGGCAAGTTGAAATGGGGGCGCAGCTGAATGTGGGCCAGGCGTTGCTGCCCTGGTGGTGGACAGCACCAGAGCGGCTGGTTTAGGTGTAGCTAGTTGTGTGGTTGCAGTAACTGCAACTAAGGACACGGTCTGGATCATTTGTACATGAGATGAGAGTTGGGGAAGCTGGGGGGGCGCATCGGTGCTATAGAAAGCTGGAACTGACTGAAGTTTTTTGGGAGACATCTGATCATCTATGTCTGGTGTTGACGGGTTTTATTTGTCAGATCAGGCTTTATTGTCATTACAACTGAGCGGGTATATAAGGTTATGTAAAGTTCATTGGACTTGGTCATCTATTAGGGCCGACAATGTGACTATCTTGGGCATCGTTGCCATCTCATGGATCATTGCCAATACATCATTGCGTATTCTGTTTGTTCTAGTCGACTAATGTTTGACATGTAAATAGCTACCTAAATGTCTCTGGGAGTGGGACTTCCTCGGTGAAAGTAGATGACAAACAAGGCAGAGTTCGGAACCTCCAGCAAATGGTTCCTTGCATCAGGCTCTGAATCCTGTTGCGTATCCTTTTCCTATCTGCTTTGTGGTATTGTCTGACATTTTCGCTTGCCAGCAACATAAACGTCGTATGGAGGATGACTGGCCTGATCCATGACCAACCAAGATGCGGCGCTGGATGTCAGAGCCTCCTGTCGACATCTATCAGAGGGATGAGACTGGGCTTTCAATAACTGTGGTGGTCGACCTCTCAACCAGGACTCCTGTGAGTGCTAGTGTTATATTGGATTTTTGCCATTACTAAGTTCTGTTAGGCGACATCTTTGTTAGTACTCCCCAATGAACTGCTATGCGAAATCGCCTCTTTGTTGCCCGAAGAAGATGCTTGGAGGTTGACGGCAGTGTCAACACTTTTCAGAGACATTGCCGCCCCATTCTACCTCTCTGCGGTCAATTTCCATCCTGATTCTTTCTGGACCGACATTAACCACACTACATGCAAAGCACTACTCTTGTGGCGGCGCACGGATACTCACAAGATCCCATCCAATCTGTATTGCAATCTTTCTGAAGGCACCAATCGTCACATTCACGCTATCGCTTTATACTTCCAGTTGGTTGTCAACTCTTCCAAGTCATCTCTCTACTTGTGTTTGGGCAATGCAGCATTCAGTTCTGAGGTACTGGCGACCCTCCTGGAGAGCGTCGTCGGTTGCCATGAGACTGAAGTTAGTGCAACATCCATGGTCCCTCTCACTCGTATGTCATTCCCCAAGGACATTCGCCTCTCCCACTCCCCCACGAGTCTTCGGTCCCTCAAGCTTCAATGTGGAGCGCTCTTCACCTCTGCTGTTTTGTGATCCACATTGTCAATTCTCTTAAGCTCCTCTCTCCAATCGCTGTCGCTCACGTGCATCAACATTACCCCACATGCCTGGACGACTCTTCTGGATCTGTTGACTTTTCCAGAACTCCATCATTTTGAAGTTGACGACCATTGCCCTCTTCATGCTCTTATCAACTTTCTTCGGCGGCATCCCGATGTGGAAAGCCTTGGTATTTACAGTTCGTACGACACGCGTCCGAAAGGCTTCCTCAGATCATCCTCTGTGGGAACGGTCAGCTTACCCAAAGTGATGTGTCTTCGTGGTCCCATCGCATATATATTGGCCCTAGCCATGCACCTTGACATTCCTGAGGCCGTTACATCAGTGACTTTGGCAGTTGGCGAAAAACCACCACGTTGTTACCTATCCAACATTTTGGCCTGTACAGAGGTGTTTTGCCGACTTGAAGATCTAGGCATCCAATTCAATGTGCTCAAACCTGTTGCAAAGGCATCCTTATGCTACCCAAAGGGAGAGAGTCATATTTGCCACGCAAGAGAGCTCAGGCTGAGCTGTTTTTCATCGTACGGAACTATTGAGGGCAGGGATATTTTGGTAAGTGATATTCGTTTGAGATCAGTCACCGGTGATTTGATATGCGATGTAGAGTAATTGCACTAGCTGGCTTCCCGCTTTCCCAAGAGTGGCGTGTCTGAAACTGAATTTATGTTATGATATTGTCAATGGCAATGATATTAGGGAGGCATTCCTGCGCTCTGCTGCTCTTCAGGGGCAATCATTGTTGATCGTTTAAGGTACTTCCTGTAATAGTTACTTATACATACCCCTGTACAATACTCGTCTCTCTTGTACAAAACATCTTGCAATCTGAAGTGAGCGTCAGTTAATTGTCCTAAAGTCGACTGATTCATCTTTTGTAATTTAAGGAAGGGCCAAACTTGGTGATGGCGACGTCACATGGTTGACTTTGTTTCAATTAAGATAAGGTGATATCAGTTCCATAGCGACCAAGGTACGTTAATAATTCCCTGCATTGTATTTAAACAGCACTGGAGGGTAAGGAATTCTACAGAATCATGCCAATTTTCTCCTTCTTCAATAGTGCTGCCGCTGATGAGGCCTACATGCTTAATCCACTTGGGGAATCTCCCTCAATTCCATTGTCCAGTTGATGGCCTTCCGGAAGCTCAGATTATTTCATTGGACACAGGAACAAATCCTTGGTGTAACCACCCGTCATTATTGTGATGCCTTTCCCTAACTTGAGATTTTAGTTAGTCCACCCCCATCTTCTAATAAGGTTATGCCTGGCTGTCTGATGACTCCCAATGACAATTCTATGGTCCTTGATCCATCTGAGTCCCTCAATTCCATGGTCCTCAATGCGCTCCCCTCTCTATCAGATACCACGTTGGATCATGTTACTCCTTCCAATGCATCAACCGAAGTCATTGCTTACAATCCCTGGAATGCCACGAGCAGTACTCATCCTGCAGATCCGAATAGTGAGCCAAATATGCAACCAGTACATGCTTCTCTTGAGCACCGTAATTGTTGACTTAATGATGGGGCACAGCCGGGTGCAAAGGTAAAGTTGGTCGAGATTGATCAATCAACATCACTACGAACGAGCATGTATTCGTTGAAATCACGCTTTCAGAGGACCTCCAGAGAGCTTGAGGTATGATGCTTTGCATTTGTGTGGAACTTTGACACAGACCGGCCATAGAGTACGGAAACGTCCAAGAAGCACTTTTACCAATCAGCTCTTGTCCAATATAATACTCTTCAAGAAGAAAATGCAAAACTCAAAACACTCGAAGAGGAGTACCGGCAGCATAATACAATACTTACCGAGGAGTCCGATAGGATAAGACAGGCGATTATTGATCAGGAGTTGGTTCTTCGGAACCAGCAATTAGCAATTGAGAAATTTGAGAGGGAAGTTGAGGCTGAGCGTCAGGCAGGTCAGGCAATGCATCATGCGGAAGCTGATGTTCAGACAATGATTCAGAGGATGAAAGTAAGCTCTTTTTTGTTGACTTAAAGCCATGATCTCAAAACACGCCAGGTTGACAAGGAGTTGGTGTTACAGTAGTTCCGGGTAGGACCTAGCATAGCCACAAAAGCGCCAAGTACCAAGTGGCTGCGATAACTCAAACAACCACCACTTGATACGTGGTGTGCTGAAGAGTTGAACGAGGGTTTCTGGTCAGCGGATTGCTACCAGAGAGACGAGTGAAAACTCAGGCGTTGCTGAGAGTTGTCCGGTTGGGAATCTATACCCGAGGGACGGTCGAGGGTCGAGGGTTGACTACGTTGAGTCCGAGGGTTGGTTCAAGGGACGACGAGAGAAGTCCCTGGTCGAGTGGTCACAAGGAAGGGTCCGAGTGGAGCAGTGATACTCAGCTAGATTGCGGAGATCAAGACTAGAGTACAAGAGTATCACTGCGAGGTATTTATACTGCGAGAACTGCGCACGGACCAAGTAACTAAAAGGAGGTGGCCAGAAGAGTGGAAGGGCCAAAGGGCCAAAAGGAGTGCGCAGTAAACAAAAGGGGAAGTCGTACGATGCAAAGACAACGGACGATGATGAAGATGAAATGACAAATGCGAAGCCATCGGATGATGACGAGAATGAAATGAGTAAGTGTGATGCCATCGGGTGATGATGAGAAAGGGGAAACGTAAGCACTCGGGTAAGGCCGGTGTGGAGTTACAAAGGTAAAGAGAAACGAGTACGGATGAACGTACGAGGATACTTAGGTATCGAGTGTAGTGAAGGAGTACAAGTGAAATGAAAGAAAGAAAGAAATTGTAACATTACCCCCGGAGTACGATCAAAGCACCAAGTGAAGATCATCTCTAGAAATTGAACACATCACGGACAGGACTGCCGGTGATATTGGCATAACCCTCATCGTCGATGGGGTCATCACATGGGGAGACCGAGCATCGGTCAGAAGACACGGGACGTTGTCGTGCATGGCGGCGGGCTCGTTGAGGTGGGGGTATAGGGAGTATGGAGCAGCCGTTGCGGCGAGATGATGAAGACGAGTTCGTCGAAGAGGACGACGTGGATGGGATGGCGGGACGAGGGGAGCGCCTACTCCAAGTATTTCCAGAGGCCACGGGAGTAAGCCGGTTGGCGAGGGGGATGCAAGCGCGTACCCGAGGAGGTCGTCCAGGGCAGCGGGATTGGATATGACCAGGGGCCCAGGTAAGGCAGATTGGGCATTGATACATGGGGCATTCGATGCGGACGTGTCCAAGCTTTCGACACTCGAAGCAGGCTTCGTGGTATCGAGGGTGATCATCGGGGAGGGATACCTGACCGGTCCAAAACATCAGTTCGGCCTCGGCGTGGTTGCAAGCAAGCATCTCTTCCTCGGTGAAGGGAGCAGAGGATGCTGACGGGGTAGACGCAGGGCGAGAGGGAGGAGCCATATGGCGGGCTAGGTCCGCTTGGTCGCGGTGGAGATCTTCCAGGAATTCGCCCATCTGCATCTGATGGAGGGTATGCTCGATGTAGGCGCGGATGCGGTCGTGGATCTGCCTGGTAACTGCAGAGAGGAGGTGGGAGTGATGATCACAACCAAGTAGATCGGATTGGACGAAGGTAAGGCGCTCGCATTGGAGGTAGGCCAAATAGAGTGCGTTCAAAGGGGAGTTCAAGTCGAGATGGTGTTCGATGGGGAAAGCCATCACAGGGTCGAGGATGAGTTCGCACATGCGGCGAAAGTACTCGGGGGTCGAGGAAGACGAACGGATAGTATGCGAGTGATAAGGCAGGTCTACTGCCTGGAGAGGAGAATGAACACAACTAGGGCGCTCAGAAGGAACAGGCCATTGAGAAGGAGCTCCCCATCCTGCAGAGGCAACTGCTGAAACAGCAGGAGAAGGGGGTCAGGTGGACTCTGTGAGGGAGGATTCTGTGGAGAGGGTGGAGACATTTGAGGCGGGCATCGCCAGTGGTGGAAGAGGCAGGTGAGGAATGGACGTAGTTGGGGTGAAGATGGGGACTGAGTGGATAATCTCGTTTTCAAAGTCGGGGGTAGAGCAGGAACGGTAGGTCATTACTGCGTTGACGGAGACGGGTGGAGGTGGTCAAAGTGGGGAGCGAGGTGGTCGTGGTGGTGGGGAGGAAATCGAACGGACCAAGGGGAAATCCTTAGGATGGGTCCGCTTATAAGCGTTGACCGTGTCCTTGGCGTTTCCTAAGTTGGACTCGGGTTCCCATGAGTCATCGGCAGCAGAATACCCTTTCCATCGGATCAGGAACTTGTGGTTTCGTGGGTTCCGTGTGTGGCGTAAAATCCGTTCGATTTCGTATTCTTCTTCTCCAGCGATAAGGTCAGGTGGTGGTTTCGGGAAGTTCGGTCCGTAGGTTTCTGTTTCTCGATAGGGCGATAACAGGGAAGCGTGGAAGACCGGGTAGATCTTCCAGGTCTTGGGAAGGCGGAGGCGGTAGGTGAGCGGAGAAAGGACTTCCATGATGGTGAATGGTCCTTCTCGGCAAGATGCGAGTTTCGGGGAGATCAGCTCCCGTTTCAGGTTGCGGGCTTCTAGCCATACTTGGTCTCCTTTGGCAAATGGCTTGAATTTGTGGAAGGATCTAGCTTTCATGGCTTGTCGAGCAAGTTCATGAGCGGCAAGGGCTTCGTCGTGGGCAGCAGAGAGGACATTGAGGCGTTCTTTGACTGCGGGGATTTTGGTATCGGCGATGATCGTGGGTAGGGGACGGGGTTCATATCCCATCATCAAGAAGAACGGGGATTTGCCGGTGACGGAGTGAGGGCGGTGGTTGTGCGCAAATTCGGCCATGGGAATTAGGTCGGCCCATTTCTCCGGGTTATTTTGGCAATACATGCGGAGGTAGGTCTCGACTTCTTGGTTAACTCGTTCCGTCTTGCCATCAGATTGGGGATGGTAGGCGGTGGACAAGGAAAGGCAATATCCGATAAGCTGGGAGAGCTCTTTCGCGAAAGCAGAAGCGAACTGCGGGCCACGGTCGGAGATAATCTTGTCGTAGAGGCCGAATCGGGTGTATACTTTGTGGAAAAAGAGGCAAGCGATGCCTGCAGAGTCAGCTGTTTTTACTGTGGGGCAAAGAATTACCCCCTTTGTAAGGCCATGGTCAACCACGACCATGAGAGAGTCGTAGCCCTCTGCGGAAACGGGGAGATCCGTGATAAGATCCACCAAGACATTCTGGAAGGGGCGAGAACATGCGGAGGGGATCGGAGACAGAGGAGGGGTGGTCGGGTGGGTGTTGACCTTGTGCTGCTGGCATGCCGCACAGCTGGAGACGTAGGAGCGGACAAAGGATGCGAGTCCAGGCCACCAAAATTCGGCAGTGACGAGCTGACGGGTCTTCAAGTAACCGGGATGACCGGCGGAGTGGGAGTCATGGTGTCGGGCAACGATTTGTTGCCGGAGTTCGAGGTTCAGTGGGATGTAGACATGGCCCTGATAAGTCAGGACTCCTGCGTCGTATTTCCAATCCAAGAGGCGGGCACGAAATGAGGAGGGTAGGCCGCCATCAAGGGCGTTTAGAGTGTCGAGGACAAGGGGGTCCGAGACTGAGGACTTGGCAATGAGGGATTGCAAATCCAGAGTGACGAGGTTGACGAAGATGTCGTCAGGCAAGAGGGTGACGTTTTCATTGTCAGATTCTGAGGTGATATGGTCAGGACGTCGGGATAGAGCGTCCGGGCCGTCAAGGAGTTTGCCGGGGACGTGGGAGAAGGTAAGGTCGAAGTTGGCGAGGTCGAGGAGCCAACGAGCTTGTCGGCGATTCAGGTTTTGTGGTTGACGGAAGTACGTCAAGTTCTTGTGGTCAGAAAAGACCATCACGGGATGTGCACTTTCTCGAAGGTGGTGTCGCCAAGCCTTGAGGGAGCGAATGACCACAAGGAGTTCGCGATCGTAGATGTCGTAGTTCCTCTCCACAGCGTTGAAGGACTGGGAGAGATAGGAACAGGGTTTCCAGTCACTGTTTGTGTCGGTCTGGAGGAGGACACCACTGGTAGCGTACTTGGAGGCATCGGTGGCGATGGCGAAAGGTCGGGAGGAGTCGGGAAACCGGAGTACAGGATCCGTGGTGAAAGCCTTTTTGAGGCGTTCGAAGGCAGAAATCTGGGAAGGTCCCCAAGTCCAAGGTGTGTCTTTCTTGGTGAGATCGACGAGGGGTCGGGCGATGGTAGAGTAGTCGGGAATGAACCGACGGTAGAAGTTGGCAAAGCCCATGAACGATCGGACGTCCTTGAGCTTGGTAGGTGTTGGCCAGTCTGCGATACCGGCTACTTTGACGGGGTCCATGGCAAGCTCGCCTGGTCGGGCGATCATGCCGAGGTATTCTACTTCGGTGGTGGCGAAGTGGCATTTTTCGAGTTTCAAGTGAAGGTCGAGTTCCTTCATGCGAGCGAGAACGCGTTTAGTGCGCTCAGTGTGAGTGGCCTCGTCCTCGGAGAAGATGAGGAGATCGTCCATGTAGATGACGAGCCATCCTTCGGCGATCATATCGCGGAAAGAGTCGTTCATGAAACGTTGGAACGTCGCGGGAGAGTTGGTCAGTCCGAAGAACATGACCGTGGGTTCGAAGAGACCGCGGTGGGTGATGAACGTGGCTTTCCATTGGTGTCTGTCCTTGATACGAACATTGTTATAACCCCATCGGACGTCAAACTTGGTGAACAGTTTAGCGTCTTTGAGCTTGTCGACAAGGTCGGAGATGAGAGGAAGGGGGTAGGCGTCGCGAACGGTGTGTTCGTTGACGTATCAGTAGTCTTGGCAAGGACGGAGTTTGCCATCCTTCTTTTTGACGAAGAAGAAGGGGGAGGCCTGAGGTGAGTTCGAGGGGCAGATCTTGCCATTGGCAAGGTGTTCATCGATGAATTCGTCGGTGGCCTTGCGCTCATCGGGGGACAAGGGGTAGACCTTTCCGACCTTGGGTATGAAGGTGTCTTTCAGATGGATTTCATGGTCGCAGGACCTAGAGGGAGGCATCTGATCAAAGGGCTCTTTCGCGAATATGGATTTGAATTCCGAATATTCCGAAGGAAGGGTGACTTTTGGTTTCTTCGCTGTGGCCACGAGGGTGGTAGCATTGGTGAGCTTCTTGGGTTGAGTGATCCGAACGAAGCGTTGTCCTGTGCGCATGACGCAGTTGACGGAGTGTTGCACGGATTGGGTCATAAAACGGTGCCCAGTTTCGGTGTCTAGGTAGTCATAGAGTTTGCCGTCCCAGATGGGATCAACATCGAGATGGCGGACGGGACGGATAGGAGGAGGGTGAGCGAGTCTGGCGGAGTGTTTGGGTTCGTCAGTGGTGATGGGAGGGAGGTCGGGTTCAGGAGCGGATACTGTGATGGTCTTGGCAACCCAATCAATGATCGGATTAGTCGCCTTGAGCCAGGGAAGTCCGAGGATAACGTTCTCGGAACCACAGTGGATGATGTGGAATTTGATTCGTTGGAGCACTCCGCCGAGAGCAATCCGAAGGGTGGTGGTGAATTTGATATCACCGTTCTTGTTCGCGGTAGAGTCTACGTTCCTAACCGGGATGGGTTTCAGAAGGCGTTCTTTCGGGAACTTGTGTTTCTGGACGAAATGCCAGTCAATGCAGTTGATCCCGGCTCTGGAGTCAATAAGGGCGCGGGTGTCGACGTCTTGAGAAGTAGCCGTGGCGTTCAATCTAACAGGGATTTGCATAGATTGAGACGAGAGCTCAGCTACAAGTACATGGGTACGAGAATGGGAAGATACCGGCGTCGAATCGGTCTTCCTCCTTAAAAACCCGTGACCGGAGTGGTCACCTGGTTGACGCTCATGGCGTCCTCATCATCCTCCTCGACTTCTACTAAAGCGGGGATTGGTTCAGGCTTCGGAGCTGTCTTCCTAACCTTCTTGGAGGAGGATGCGGTGGGGGTTTTCATCGAGAATGCTGTGCAAGCGGATGTTTGATGTCCAGGTTTGCGACAGCAGAAACAGAGTTTTTGTTCGAAGCATCGCTTTCGCTCAGCCTCGGTAAGCTTTGGGACATAGATAGCATCTACATCCATAGCGTCGGGATCTCGCTCCTTCTTGCGAGTGGGGGTGTCGTGGAAAACGACGGCGGCAGCGGGTTTCTTGTTGCAGCGGGTGATCTCGTCGGCGTGCTCCCATTGAGTTTTGAAATGGATGGCTTGGGTATACCACTTGTCGATCGTGGTAGGGACCGTGTCCATGCCTTGGATGTGCCTCATGAGGGAGGGGGGAAGCCCAGCGGTGAAGAAGTTGATGAGGACAGAGTCAGAGCCGGCAAGCCCTGCAGTGATGACCCTGTTGCGGAAGGAGGAGATGTACGAGGGGACATCCTCGTTCTTGGTGGTACAGGTGGTGGATAACCAGGCGATGGCGTCGCCCTTGGTGTCGTGGTGTTCGAAGTCCTTTCGGAACTCCGTCTGCCAGTCGGTCCAGGTTCCAAAGGATCTTGCAATGATGGACTTGGCGCGGAACGTGTCGGCCCAAGTCAAGGCAGACCCTTCGGTCATGAAGGAGAGTGCAAAAGCAACTCGTTTGTTTTCGGTGTTGTACACATCTTCATTAACGAAGAGGTAAGTGGCGACGTCGTTGAGCCATGGTATAGCTCGGTCGTAGGAGCCGTTGAAGGCGGCGGGTTTTCCGAGACGAAGTTCAACTGCCTTGTTAGACATGTTGGTCGAGGGGTTTGCGGTGATGGGTCGCAGGGATTGTCCTGACGGGGTGACAATGCTTGGGTTCCGGATAGATGATGGTCCGGGGTTCAGCCTTCATGGGGTCGTTGGGGACGCGAAGGTGGCAAGTGCAGGGAGGTCAAGTGTTTGATGAAGACGGTCAGCTAGTCGCTGGGTTTCATCCTCCAAGTCAAGGTGTTCAACGTTGATGTCGAGGTCTGCTTCCTGTGGTTCAGAAAGTGGGGTCGAGGGTTCAGGGTTTTCGTCAGATAGATCAGACGACGGAGTGTTGGAGGCTCGGAGATTCCAAGCAGGGTTCAAGAGTGGACGGGTGGGAGGTTGTCCAGCAATGGTGGGCAGCTAGCTGCACGAAGGCAGGCTGTATAGGTAGTCTTGATCTTATGTTATGGTAGTTCCAGGTAGGACCTAGCATAGCCGCAAAAGCGCCAAGTACCAAGTGGCTGCGATAACTCAAACAACCACCACTTGATACGTGGTGTGCTGAAGAGTTGAACGAGGGTTTCTGGTCAGCGGATTGCTACCAGAGAGACGAGTGAAAACTCAGGCGTTGCTGAGAGTTGTCCGGTTGGGAATCTATACCCGAGGGACGGTCGAGGGTCGAGGGTTGACTACGTTGAGTCCGAGGGTTGGTTCAAGGGACGACGAGAGAAGTCCCTGGTCGAGTGGTCACAAGGAAGGGTCCGAGTGGAGCAGTGATACTCAGCTAGATTGCGGAGATCAAGACGAGAGTACAAGAGTATCGCTGCGAGGTATTTATACTGCGAGAACTGCGCACGGACCAAGTAACTAAAAGGAGGTGGCCAGAAGAGCGGAAGGGCCAAAGGGCCAAAAGGAGTGCGCAGTAAACAAAAGGGGAAGTCGTACGATGCAAAGGCAATGGATGATGACAAAGATGAAATGACAAATGCGAAGCCATCGAATGATGATGAGAATGAAATGAGTAAGTGCGATGCCATCGGGTGATGATGAGAAAGGGGAAACGTAAGCACTCGGGTAAGGCCGGTGCGGAGTTACAAAGGTAAAGAGAAACGAGTACGGATGAACGTACGAGGATACTTAGGTATCAAGTGTAGTGAAGGAGTACAAGTGAAACGAAAGAAAGAAAGAAATTGTAACAGTTGGGGGTAGCTCTTCTTTCGCAGAAATATGAGATGGCTCTCCAGAAAATTTATGTACGTTTATCTCCACATAATACCTGGAATGTACTCATGCACGACGCAATAGGAACTGGAGAAGAATTCTGGAGACACTGCAATTATCTCACATCAGCCTGGATCGTCTCTCACTGCGCCATTTTCTCCATTCGTGCCAACCCAGCGCCCAATATCCCGCTCTCCCTCACCTGATCTGAATTCATCTCTCCTGCTTTAGCCTTTCTTCAGTCAGAAGTCAACTTCCCAGAGAGTTAAGTTGACTGGCACTTATGTTTGTAGCTATTAATCATGTCACTGGTCGCTTACTGATCGATCCTCCAGGAGAAGAATGCTCCTGCTCGATCGTCTCTCACTGAGGCATTTTCTCCACCCATGCCAACCCAGCACCCAATGTCTCGCTCACCTTCACCCGATCTGAATTCGTCTTCCTTGCCACAGCCTTTCTTCAGCCAGAAGTTGGCTTCCCCCCCAAGGGTCAGGTTGACCGGCACTTGTGTTTGTAGTTATTAATCATATCGCTGATCGCTTACTGATTGTTCCTCCAGGAGAAAAATCCTCCTGTGACTACAAGCGTATCTGCCAATTCCTTGTTATTGGACCAAAGTACAATAGAAAGGGTTGTGCATGAGGTCTACTGGGTCATGCAGAATAATCTGACGTCTCCAACTCCTGCAAAGAGACAGTCACGCAAAGTGGTCAAGTTGAAGCATGAGATTGCTTGCGATAAAGAGCGGGTTGTAAATCTTGTAAGCACATTAAGGTTATCTGCATGGAGTCATACCTAATCCACTTTAGGAACATGTTCACGACCTTTTCAAGGAAGCATTTGGGATCAGCACGGATGATGAATTCTTACTTGTTGGTGGGGTTTCCCATGAACAAGTTCAGGCATTTCTAGATGGTGGAAGCGGCCCCGATCCTGACAACTTGCAGTGGGATTTCAGCCGTCCAGCGACTTCCGTTTGGAACCAAGTGGTGATTTCCGAACTTGTGCAGCAACTAAAGATGAAGAGGCGGGAAGAAAAGTGGTTGACGCAACCTCGATCTGATGAATATTGGGAGGATGCTATAGCTCAGAAGTTCGCTCGCATCAAAGCTAGGCTTTCAAGTGCCAAACCTCGTGTGCGTGACGATAGCTCAATCGAAACCGAGCAGGAGATTGCAAAGCGGTTGCTGAGGGAAAAGGATAAAAGGTTGCAGAAGGCCAGGAAGGATGAACGAAGGCTCAGTGTAAGTCGTTTACTCATCTCATCAATTTTAGTGCTGATGTAGGGAAGAAATATCGTCGTCGTCTAAGGATCACTCAAACCCTGGCAGAAGTGAAGGCCGAGCGAGATGACGATGCAGCCGTTTGGGCTTTTTTGTTGGATGTTGTGTCGACATTGGGCAGTGATGGGACAAGCTCTGATGAGAGTGACGATGAGGACATGGAAATCGCGTTTCACAATCACGGGATGCCCTGGAGGAGGGACATCAAAAGGGAGTTAAACATCATTGACATCCAACGCACCCAAGACAAGGAAACATTCTGTCAGAAGGGTGCGAAGTTAACAAAGCGCATTTGAAGCGGTAATACCTTGCCATCCTCGCGTAGGCCTGTCATGGGTTTGCCACAATCTTTTTATGATCCTCTCTGGCTCGCTGAAAACCCAGATTCTGCATCTGACAAGATGTTCCCTTGGATGCATATCGTTATTCAGAGATAGTCCTGTGATCTGTAGTAGTCTGTCATGCCTGTCAATGCTAGCCTATGCGACACCGCCATCTCTAATGACCCTGGGCATTCTTGTATGGGGCTGGCATTGCCATTATTTGTTTATCGCCATTGTATTTGTTTATCACCATTGTATTTGTTTATCGCCATTGTACTCATTTATCAGCGTTGTATTCATTTATTGCCATTGTTGTGTTCATTGCCACTGTGGCGTGGGAACCGATTATCCAATTGAGTTCGTTCCAGTTTAAATTCCTTCGTGCGACACTGATGCAACTCTTTCTCATTCTAGTAGTAACCCATAGCAGCAGTATCGGCAGTGTACTACAGTAGCTCTAAGTACTATTTATAACCGAACATGCAATTGTTTCTAATAAATATCCCAGGCGAACTACAGTAATTAGAACCTCAGAAATTTGTTCACCGGCGAGCCCAAAGTGAGTATCCTCCTCGTCAATTGAGTAGTAGATGCTAATCTGGACACATTAGTCGCAATCTCGCAAAAAAGGAAGTCGTTGTACTTTTACAGACAGAGCTGTTATTCCCACAAGCGAGGGTTGCAGGTAAGATGTTGTCTTCTTCTTGGAGACAGTAACCATGGTCCTGTTCGCAATGTCCAAGACATTGTATGCCATCAGTGCACTGTGCCATTGAAATACTGAAATACATCTCCAACTAATGATCTCCGTCCATAGATTCCATGAACTGATCCTCCCTCATTGCTCATGCCTGCTCGTGACCAAAAATATCGATTCTTTTGCTCTCTTTGCTCTGAGGTAGACATTGAGGGTGTGGCCAGGAGGCCCGAGGGCAAACTGATCCCCCAGAGGTTCTGAAGCATCTACCTTGGCAATGTCCAACTCTTGCAGCAAGATGACATCGCCTCCAATGCTCGTCAGATTGCTGTTGAGTCCCTGCTTCGAGATGAACTTGTTGGGATACCTCCACGACGATCGGGAGATACTGTGGTTGATGATCTGACTGCAGCAATTGGCCAAATGACACTTACACCGTCGTGAGTCATTTGTCTGGTTGTGTCTGCTGTCGCTCACTTATATTTAGGGAGGGACCTTCGCAACACTTACCAGGCAGTGCTGAAGTGATTGGCGAAGCTACGGCGACATCGTGAGTAATTCATCCTACTGTACCAGATAGATTGCTCACTCATTTCCAGTCCACTCTCGAAGCCTTCTGTGGTCGAGAAGCACTCTCTGCCTAAGGATGGTAGTCCAAGCTTGCAGCCTTTTTTTTCTATGTATGGCACTCATCTTTAACATCCCTTGTATTCGCTCAAAGAATCATCATTCTTGTCAAAGCAATAACGCAACCGTCGCACGCTAAACTCACATAAGGTCCTCAGTTCGATTGAGGCTTGGGTCCAGTTCATCAGCAGGCAATCATTGTGTTTGTCGTCAGTGGAGATGCAATGTCGTTTGGTATCTGAGGTGCAGCTAGTCAAGGATCGTCTTTCTTGTGTCAATCATAAAGTCCCTTCAGTCATGACGCGCAAGAATTCCATCCTTCACTTGTGCATTGAAGTAGAGGCATGCCTGGATTCAACCAACACACCTCGTACTCCCAAGGGCTCCATAAAATATGATTCCTGTAAGTCATATGCTTTTCCATCTTTCGATACTAAATAGGCTCTAGCCCACCACATTGAGAGTATGATCGACCGCTGCGAAGAACTTTCACAAGTTTCTCTTTTTCTAGGCGTGGCTGGCATTGTCTTTTTCGGTATGAGCCGTGCAGCTGCCAATATATTCTTAGGGATCGTAACCCTCATCCTGAGCCTCGCATTTCGGATGGGCAGTTCCAACGCTGTTGCTTTATGTGATCGCATTCTTGGGCAAGTTCCCAAGTCCATCAAAACAGTGTTGTCATGTTTCGATCTCGGGGGCCGCACCACTGTGTTTGCAGTTTGCCCAAAATGCAGCTGTACCTACCAACCCGCAAATACCTTGAGACCCGGCCCTTTATACCCCTCCCACTGCACAAACCCCCCTCATCCAGAGGATAGGCCTTGCAACGCTCCACTTGTCCAAGATCCCAACGACAGTTGCAAGCACCCCATCAAGTCCTTCGTCTACCACCACTTCCACAATTACCTTTCTGGCCTTCTAGCCAGGCCAGAGCTCAAAAGTCTAATGGATTGACCATGCGATGATATCATGCAGAGCATGATCCCGCCACCTGTTGCGAAGGATATATGGGATGCTGAGTTCATCCGGACACTAAAGGGACCTTGTGGGTCGACGTTGTTTGTTGATCGCGGGGGCAAAGGGCGTTTCC
The DNA here is from genome assembly GCA_019787685.1 of Chiua virens. Taxonomy (NCBI): domain Eukaryota; kingdom Fungi; phylum Basidiomycota; class Agaricomycetes; order Boletales; family Boletaceae; genus Chiua; species Chiua virens. The sequence continues at coordinate 43,214 of JAHNUO010000037.1, forward strand.
TGTTTTCCCTGAATGTCGACTTCTTCAATGTCGAAGGGAACTCGCAGCGCAATGCAAAGACTTCCTTGGGGATCATTTTGTGCACATGCCTGAATCTTCCCCTCGATATGTGTTACAAGACAGAGAACATGTATTTAGCAGGGATTATTCCTGGTCCTAACGAGCCTTTGGGTGAACAGCTCAACTTCTTCCTTGACCCACTCATCAACGATATGGTGGACAGTTGGACACGGGGCATTCAGTTCTCGCACACCGCCCTTCATACCGAACGAGTTACACGGTCAGCTATTGCATGTGTCATATGCGATCTCCCAGCTGCGTGGAAGACTGCCCAGGTAGCCGCTGCCACAAGTCATTTTTATTGCAGTGCTTGCCATTGTTACCACCTGAAGACCCTCAGGCGAACGGATGCCCATCACTCAGACTGGTCCTTCCATGATAAGGACACCTTACGGGGATATGCCGAAGTATACAGAGATGCTCGTTCCCCGACTGAGCGTTACCGACTGTTCGTCAAGTATAGCATGCGATGGACATCTCTTTGGTGACTCCCATACTGGGACCCAGCGTGGCAACTTGTAGTCGATGTCATGCACTGCCTTTTGGAGGGGCTTGCTCAAGCTCAGTTTCAGGAAAACCTGGGGTTGACCACAGTAACCGCCACTAAAGCTCAGGTGGAGGCAGACTCGCAGCCAGCATTTACCCAGGATTTCCAAACCCCAGACCATGCCGAAGCAATAACCCTTACGGACAGGGAGCGCAAACAAGTTGCAAGTATTCAGATCCTCCTGCTCGCTGCAGTTGACGATGTGGTTGCTGAAGATGATATTTCTCGCATCGCACAGCATCTTATTAACCTAGAACGCAAGCTTTGTGCAAAGAACTCTGGTGCTCTCCGACATGTAGCCAGTTGCCTTGGTTTGGCTCCTATTGGAGCCCGCGGTAAGGTGCTCAAAGCACACTGGGCAAAAGCATTAATTGAATGGGTGTGTATATACATTTGGGGGGAACTGTATCTCAATGTGTACAGCGCCGGGCAAAGCCGATGAAGGTACTGCTGAAAGCTCAAATTTCAAGCCTTGAGGTTGTGTGACACATTCAGAAGGTTGTAGAAAATACTAACACCCCATCATGGATCAGGTTGGTGCAAACTTGTCGTATAAATACCCATGCAACTCATGATTCAGGTTGGTGCCATCCAACTTCGGTGAAGCCAAGGCTGGTACCTTGAAGGCAGATGAATGGCGTACCATGGCCACTGTCCATATCCCTTTAGCCCTCGTGAGCATATGGGGAGAAACATCACAACACCCGTCTCAGGAAGTCGCAACCCAGCTGTGCAGTGTTCTTGATAACACAATGGAACTTGTACAAGCAATCCGCATCGCCTGCTTGCGTGTCATGACAAAATCCCGGGTCAATGCTTATCGGGTCTGCATACTGAACTGGTTGGGTTCATTACAGAAAGTCCTCCCCAATGCTTCTCTGCATCCCAATGGTCACATGGCATGCCATGTCCAGGATTATCTCTATCTTTTTGGACCTGTGCGGTCGTGGTGGTGCTTCCCTTTCGAACGACTGATTGGTCATCTTCAGCGGCTGCCCAACAACCATCATTTTGGTTAGTATATCCTTCCTCACAATCTTGTCACTGATCACTTCTTTCAGGCCAATTGGAAGAAACATGCCTGGAGTCCTTTATCCAACGCTCAAGGCTCTGACGCTGGCTTTTTAGATCTGACTCCCTGCCCGCCATCAAGGAACTACAGGTATTATTTAACAAGCATTTTTTGGAAAATCGAGCAGACGACTCTATGCTGCTATCCGATGATCAGCCATTTCCAATACTGCTACCTGTTCCAGATGACCTGTGGCCCCTAATATCAAGTAGCCACTTGAAGTTCCGTGCCCACTTTCAGACAGGAGGAGTAGTTTTTAGCCGTCACTCGACTCACATTGGAAACAGTCTCATCCTGTTCTATCCTCAGGATTGCCGAGACGCTACTCCCGGTTGCATCAAGTATATATATGAAGATAATGGAAGTATTTGGTTTGCTGTCCAACGTCACCTTCCAGCACCGAAGGGTACTGTCGACCCCTATCGGCATTATCCCTATTTTCCAGCTCAACTTTACTTGACTTCTTTGTCTACCATCAAGCTCATCCCTCCGTCCCGAGTGTTATCCCATGTCGCTCGTTGGCAGTTCTCTGAAGAACTGGTGGTTATCTTGGCATTAACAATGGTAAGCTGATTTTTATTAACTACCATATCGTATCATATGCTGACTTGCTCCAAGGATTGAGGCTGGGGCTGGTGATTTTGCACCAAGATTAAAAACAAAGTGGGAGAGGGAATGAGGGAACGAGGAACGAACAGCAGACTGGGAATGGGATTAGTGGAGCATACAGTGATTGCTATCCGCTCATGTACATCTGAAGCTAACCATGGTTTTGCTCGTAACCCAACTGTCTGTAAAGTGAGGATTGTAAGTGACCAGTAATAAAGATTGGGCTATGATCACCCCGATACAGCAGCCTGCTCATTGCCCACTCATTGCCCCCCCATTGCCCTTACATTGCCCATTTACTTCTGACCGGTTGTAAAATATTTACTTTGAAGATGGCTTATGTGACTTATTAAATATATTATTTTAGTAACAATTGCAGTTTGCCCACAATATAAACTTTTATGGAACCGTGAAAATAAAAAATGGAACACGTGGTGGTACAAAAAAATTATCAGGAGCCTGTCGACAACCACTAAAGGTAATATTACAAATTTACTTTTCTGATTTGATATCAAACACCCATTTATTTTTTATAACCTTTCAGTTAGGTGGACAGTCTATGAGTTCAAAGACTTTGCGATCTTTCATAATTTGTAGCTCTTTCTCACAAGCTTTATGCCAGAGCTTTTGCTCTTGGTGAGGGAGCTTAAGTATGTCACAGTATAACCAGTCTCTATAGTTGACTTTGGTCATTCCAGAGTTTCCAAGTGGAACTGCATGAGCACATAGATAATGCAATAAAGCATCTCCCCTTTCCCTGGTCAGGTGTTCTACATCATCTTCTGACAGAGTTAGTGAGGGTGGGAGGCCACAAGGGATGTCTGGTGTTGCAGGTTCATGTGGAGTGCCTGATGATTCACCAATCATCTCCTTCCAGTGTAATTCTCTCTCAATTTCTTTGAGTTGTTTCAAAGGGTGTCTCTGTTCTCCATAGACATTCCCAGGTCATCTAGGAGGGTTTTTAATCCTTTCACTGTGACATGGTAAAGCTGGAGGGGCTGCTGGAGGCAGTCTAGGAGCATGAGGAGGGGTCACTGGGGGTGGTGGTGTTTCTTGCAAGTGTTCCAGTACTTCCAGTGCTTCCAGTGTGTCCAGGCATTCTGGTTGCATTGGTGTTTCTGGTCATATGACAGGATGATGAGGTGCATGTTAAGGTACATCAGACTCATCAGAGGAGAAATCCTCTGGTTCAGAGTGATGATCATGATGAGGAGATGGGTTGTGTGGTACACTGCTTACTGGCCTGTGAGGCCGAGCCCCTGGACAACAAGAGAACAGGTTCTCATCAAAAATGGCATGAGCAGAAATGAATATTGTATTACTAGGATGCATGAAAATCCAATTGGATTCACTTCCTGCTAATACACCAAGGTAGATCATCAACTGTGATTGGGCTGTAGTTTGCCTGTTCTGATCTCATTGGGAAGATGCACATAGGCACCACATCCAAAAACACATAAGTGTGAGATTGAAGGTTTCTGTCCAGTGAGCAATTCATAAGGGGTTTTCCAATCTAATCAGGCCAATGGTGTGTGGTTATACACATGGGAAGCATGTAAATATGCAGATTCCCAGTAGGGATTAGGGAGACAAGCTTGAAGTTGCATTGCCTATGCCTTATCCATAAGAGTATGGATTATGAAACAAGCTGAATATGGTGAGGTGCATAGTAGGGTGGGATGCAATGTGTAACAGTTGCAAGAGTGCTCATTGATGAGACAAGACCCTAAGGTCAGCTCAAGTACAGAGTTTAGTGCATTTAAGCACCTGTACGTTATATTCCAATGGTGAAGTTAATTCACAAGTAGTTTGATAACTGCTTGGGCAAAGAAGTAATGATAAATGTCATTAATTAATAAACTGGGAAATTATTCCTCAGGTCACTCAAGTATATATACTAGATACATGTGGCTGTACACTACTGGATAAGGAAGGCTGGTAGGTAAGCATAATTATGAATAGTTCGAGGTATCGGCTACATAAGGTGACAGTGATGCAGAGCATGCAATGGATGCGTGACATTGACCAATTGGGTATGATCCAGATGAGTCAGGTTAGGGGTCATGGTGAATCATAATGACTCAGGGAATGCATGAGGCATACATAGAAGGATCTATTGTGTGAGTACACATTGTTAAGGCATATAATGCAATGGAAGCACACAGAGATTAATAACATGCTGAGGAGTCATGTTGTTACCCTAGACAATGTGGTAAACACGTGTCATGAAAATAAAGAGCATGGGAATCATGTATTGTAACAGATTAATCATTCTGCATGTCCATTTTGCTGATGAGCATATGGGACTGATTGAAGTATGTGTATACCTTGGTCTCAGTAAAGGCTTTCAAAGTGAATTTGCCTCTGGCATCAGAACGCCAACCTTTAATGTGAGCATTATATTGGTTGTGGACATAGGTAAAGAATTGTTTTATAGCCTTTAAGGCTTGAGTGTATTAACTCAAAGGGAGCAGAGGCTCTCTTCTCAGTATGAGAGAATGATCAGTTTGATTGTTTTCCATGTTCATATTCAGGACAGATGGGTGCTTTCAATGGAATGTCTACTTCTGGAAAGTCTTTGGTGTGTTTGCATGCAGCTTTAAGCACATCATGTGAAGGATGGCCAAGATAACAATGTATCAACTCAAAATCAAGAGTATTGAGTGACATTGAATGAGTTTTAACACTTTAGTGTTTCTGGGCATGTTTTGCTTCTTTTAAGTCATTCTGAGTGTTCCAGGTGTCATTCCAGACTGGAACTGGCCTTCTGGCTTATACTCAATAAAGTCATGAATATTTGAAGTAAAATGTGATGATGCTCCGGAGTCAAGTAATCACATGTCAGGGATATTCTCTTCATGAGTTATCTTTCTTTGCTTTCCTTTGCCCATGTACTTGTTACAGTTATCACACATAGTGAGAGGCTAGGTAGCAGATGATATTCTTAGACTATCTACTACATTAGACACTAGTAAATGACTTTGCTGCAACACAAGGTGTGTGTTAGTGTCAGAGTAAGATTGTCTGGAATGAGAGACATACTTGGGAGTGGATCCACAATCATAGTAATGTCCAAGTCAGTCATCTTCATCATCACCAAGGGAGACAGCATCTTCATCCTCAATAACAGCCATGGAAGTGTCTTGTTCAACATGTTCCAAAAGATGCTTGGATGAAGTGGGAATTTCGTCTAACCAATCTGAGTGCTTGTTGGCTATTATGTCCACATTGTGGACAGATTGAATAGAAGGAGTTTCCCCAATACAGTGGAGAGGGGATATCACATTCTGAATGTGAGAGAATGCAGAAGGACCATATTGAGTTGAAGCTAGTTTGTGTGAGAGAATGCATGGGTTGATGGTTGGAAAGGTGAAAGCAGATGAGGCGGGATCAATAATAACAGGCTCTTGATCAAATTTGACAAAGGCAAATAAGGGGACCTCCTCAGCCACAATGTTGGCCTTGTGGTGATGTTACTGAGGGTTCTTGCTGTAGTTAGAGCGTTTGCCATATCTCTTTTCCTTCCTAAGCCTTCTGGACCAGAACCACCAGAACCAGAATTGGCTTGTTGCTTCTGCTGAGCACCAAGCTTTGATTCCTCCCCTTTCCACTTAATAGCAGAAACCTTGTTCACTTGCTGTTCAGGCTTTGCCTGAGGTCTGGTCTGAATTGGATGGCAAGCAATGTGTTGTTGCCAAGCAGCTGTGATGGCCTGTTCAACATCTGCCATAGTAGGGGTTTTGGTGTTGGCAGATGGTTTCTTGTTTGTAGCAGTATTGAGTAAATTGGTGTAGAAGTCAGCAAATTTGGGTAGTCAGGACAGGATGATCATCAGCTTGATCTTGTCATCAACCTTGTAATCAAAAGACTTGAGCTGGGAAAAGTGGGTATTGAATTTGGCAAAAGTCTGGGCAGGATGCTGATTTTCTGAGAAGAAAAGGGATATCATGGACTTGAATTTGGAATAGGCGGAAGAGATGGTATGGCTATCATACTGTTACTTCAGTAAATTCCAGAGAGAAAGAGCTATACCACAGTCAGTGTGACAACTGAGCAAGTGATGCTCAATCTGAAGCTTCATGGAACCCATGGCTTTGTCATCATTGTCATCCCAATTATTCTGATTTTCCAAGTCATCATCCATGGGGTGTGTCCATTTCATATAAGCATTCCAGACACTAACTATAGGTACACCATTCTGCAGCAGCAGAATAAGGCAAGGGGGCATGTACTAAAGCTCTTCATTAGGTTCCAATCAAGTCACAATGTTCCTTGCCATCTCGTAGTATCCATATCTTAGGGTTGTGACTAAGGAATGTCGCCATCAAACAAACTTGCAGTCTGATAGAATGGATGAGGCTTTGACACATCGTGGGTCCACGTAACTGTGTGTCAATCATGTCATTGAGATCAAAATTAATCTTGGGGAGAGCAGTACAATAAAATTCAGTACAATTCAGTACATATGTCCCATTCCATGAAAGAATCACAGTGCTTCTGACCTCCTAGATATTTAGTCTAAAGTATTTGGATGTGACACTGTCAACCAGCTCCAGGGTCAGTAAAAGAAGGTCATGATGAAGGAGATATCAGAGGAAAAAATAAGCCAAGGAAGCCCAAGAGACACTGCCCACAGTAAACCATAGCCAGTGGGGAGGAATCATCTGCAACAGACAATCTGAGAAGGAGAGTGACGGTCACTGCCACCAAGAATAATGCCAAGTGAGTCCAGTGAGAGCCATTACCTCCACACTGAGGAGAGGGAACTGTTGCAGATGATCCATGGTTGTCATTACCATGAACAAGGCCAATGAAGTCCGAGAGACACTGTCTGAGGTAAATCACAGACAGTAAAGAGGAACTGTCTGCCATAAGTCATAGATAATCTGAGAAGGAAGAGCGATGGTTGTCATTGCCATGAATAAGGCCAAGGTTGAGAGACACTATCTGTGGTAAACCACAGACAGTAAGGGGGAAAAACTGTCTGCAGTAAAGCGTGGACAGTGAGTAGAGAGACACTTCTCAATGTCCAACACCAAGTAGTGAAGGATAGAATTGGCCAGTACTTTGTCAAAGGGCAATCATTGGCAGGGCATGCAGCTGAGCAAACCACGAAGACATCTGAGGGATAGTTTATGAGAGACTACCCATAGTATACCATAGACAGTGAGAAGAGGAAGGGGGTTTCGGGCTAGGACGAAAGCTGAGTGGGGTGATGATCATCATTGCCACGAATAAGGCCAAGGTCACAAGACACTATCCATTGTAAACCACAGATAGTGAGGAGGGGAACTGCCCACAGTAAACCATGGACAGTGAGGAGAATGATACTCCTCAGTATTTAACACCGAGGAGTGAGAGAGTACTAGGGGAACGGAGTAAAGGGACTTCTTGATCATGGGTCAATGAGTGCACGTGCATGTGCTTACCTGATATGACACTTTTGGAAGTCATGACTTGTGCCTTTCTGAACTGTTCTCCTTACTCCTCAGTGTTGAACACTGAGAAGTGTCTTTGTCCTCAATGTCCACAGTTTACTGTGGGCAGTTTCCCTTTCTCACTATTCATGGTTTACTGCAGGTAGTCTTCCACATGCTTCCTTGTCAACAATGGCTTTGGTCACGACAATAGACTTGGAAGTGGAACACCACCTCACAGAGATTGCCGACATTGGGTGGGTAACCACAATTGTTGGATATTTATTCAGTCAAGACACATCATTGTCCACTTGTCCTTAGATCTTACCTCTATCCCCAACTCTTCAGTGTTCACACTGTTGAGTTTCTTTTGCTGTTGGATCTTGTCATTGCGGCTCATTGGTGTTTATGCTGAAGAGCTCCTTACTTTGTACCAACTATCCAACCTTATACTGAGGACTTTCCCCTGCTGTTCAAGCTCTACCTCTTCAGTGTTTACACTGACAAGTGTCCTCTCTGTCCCCCTTGTCGCCATCCCATTGATCTTTCTTGTGTTCTCCTTCTCTCCTTGGTCAGTACAAGCTCACTTGCTTCACATACTGTCCCCATGTTCAACTTTACCTCCTTAGGCATCAATGTACATGTTTGTAGACTCTTTGTCGGGATGGGTGTTCATATCTAATATAGCAGATGTGCCTTCCTTGATTGTCCTACTGGCAGTTGATGGAGTAGACAATCTTCTCCAGAATCTGGGGAGCTTGCATTTGATGTCAGCACAATATCCACATCTGTCCTATGCCCTCTGGAACCCACTTTGCACTGGGCTGCTATTCTCATGTCTTCACCATAACTGGCAGATGATACCCATCGTTCACTCCAAAAGGATGTTTGTTTTATGCCCCTCTCTCCTTGAAAAGTGGTCAGAACTTGACAGCTTCCTCTCTCAGGTATTCAGGGCTCTCCCTGTCGAATGTTATCCCAATGTTGTTGTCCGGCCCATTCCTTCCAATGCAGAGTATTTGAGTTCATATCCAACAAAGGATGTCATTTGTTTGGTGGCTAAGCACACACTCATGGCCTTTCAGCACCTTATTGCTCTGTGCTCATGGAAGATTGCCTCACATATGAAATTTGCTGATGATATCAGTTGGGTCAAAATTCTTGAGATGCTTTGAACCTTTCCTGTAGCTACATTCTCTCTCTCCAACCCCAGAGTGGGCACTGTTGTAGATGTCACTGATCATGCCTGCTTGGCATGTGTTCGACCTCTTTGCCATGGGCTAGTGCTCATCTACATTTGCTGGGGCAATTACAACGAGTTCTGTGAGCAGTATCATCAGCCCATATTTGAACATGTTCTAGACAGTGTGGATGATGCCTAGTGGATCAATTCTAACTACTATCCCACCCCGGAACTCCTCACAAGTGCCATTAATGTGTCTGGCCACCCCTCCGATTCTACCAGTGTTCCCCTGGGTGCTACTCATGTTTTTCCACCACCTGTCAAGGAAAGTGGCCAGAAAAAAGGAGAGACATGGAAAGAGTTCTTTGCTCAGCACGTCCAGGCACATCCAACCATCCTAGCAAGAAAGTCCCCGATAGAAAAACAAAGGTGTGAGCAACATGCCCAGAATGCTCGTGCTACTCGAGCACCAGGACGAAAGGGTGCCAATGTGTTCTATTGGGAGGAACACAACAGGTTCCGAATTTGCACCCTATCAGATACAATTACTACAACAAGATATGGTGCAACTATCACAATAAACAGCAGCACTATGATGCCTTCAAAGATGAGTGAGATATATGCACTGAATTCAACTCTGATGCCCAATCAGATGCTGGTGATGATGGCGACAACAGTGACAACAACAGTGTTATATAACAACAACAATGACAATGACAACAACAACCCACCAATGGTCTCCAAAAAACTCCCAAAGTCCGTAGCATTCTGCTCTGCACCACATTTGATTCCACCAATTGTTCTGAGGGTCATTCAGTCCTCTATTCCTCCTATGATTCCTGGGTTACCTGTCGCCACGGTTGTGGGGTTCAAGTTGCCCTCTAGTGATCAACAGACCTCACGTGACAGGCTTTGAGAACCCAAGGGGTTTTCCAAAAGTCAGCTATCCATCTGTGAAGCTCAGTCAGAGACAAATCCTTCTGATGATCAGCCCATGCTATGTGATCTTCCATCAGAGTGTTAGCCTCATCTTGATGATCAATAGCAACCATCTGTCAATGTCCACCTGGTCGAACAGCCAACATTGCAGCAAGAGGCCCAAGACTCTGGCCGTGTCTTCTCACAGTCAGCTGATGCTCTGTGATGCTCTGCCAGACCAGACATCTACTAGTGGGCAACTGCCATCCGCCAAGGCCCCCTTGGTCGAATCACAGATATCGCAGCCAATGGCCAAGGCCCTTTTAGAGGGCAATAGCCTGCCTGATCCCCAGCTGTCTGCTCATGCCCATCCTGTATCTGTTTTCACCGGTGATGAGGTGCCAGAATCTCAGGTTTCTCACATGATACATCTATAAGATGTCTTGGGAATGTGGTACAGGTTCAATGACTCCTCATCCTCTGGTGTGGTTCATCAAACGAATGACTCCCTTAGCTCCCTTGCATTGAAAATCTGCGAAGGTGAGTCAACCTTCCCCAGTAGTACTTCCCTTCATGAGGCTGCTGCTGCTTTCCTTGAGAAGCTCATGACAAGGCAGCCCCTTGATTCTGCCACCTCTGATTTGCTAGATGGCAGTCTTGTTAATGAATATGTGAGCAGTCATCTTGCCATTTGACTGCAAGAAGGTTATCATGTTGGAGTGGATGGCACCAAAATGGTCAAGTTGTTCTATCTGATAACTCCCAAGGCTGTGGCCAGTGCGCTTGTCATATTCCTTGATGACCCTCTGGTGATCCTCTATGTTATCCATGCTGGATTGGGCCTAGACCCCTCTGACATTGCAATGGCGCTTGCATGCAAGGGTGTCCCTGTCAGCACTCATATTTTGTGTGATGGGGTTCCAACTGCAACTTATGATCCACCCTTTGGCCTAGGTTTCCTACCTTGTGATTATTGGCCACACTCATTGGATTATACTGCATATTTTCAAAGGGGGAATGGCCTGCTGCACCGAACATATGGCAGAGCTGCAATATTGAAAGGTGGAATCATTGGACATCTCGCATGTGAATCACTCAGAGATTGAGTCAACTTTCTTGTTACTTCTGGTCCATCTGATAACATTCTCCACTTTGGTTTCAAATGTGCATTAAGTTTGGGAATGCACACTATTGGGATGATGACCTGCTTCTAGGTCAACAAGCTTGTTCTGGCCAACAGACTGCTGATATCTCATGGTGGCCCAAGCAGTCAACATGGGAGGCCAGTGATCTAAATGTGGGCTATTGGTCCACAGATGATGAAGCCTGGTACCAAAAGCCCCTTCAGAAAATTTGTGAGTACAATGAGAAGGGCAAACCTCCTTACCATAGTGCCTCTGATTGGCAGAAAGCCTTGAAGTACTGCAAAGACGCTACAAAGAAAGCTTGCAATTATGCCACACAGGCTGCTGAGCGCTGGCTTATCAACCATATGTGATTTTATACTATTACATTTTAACGTACTATCCCCCACGAGTTAGTCATTTTTGAAAACACCCCAACAACTATTGTCCCTTTAGTCACACCTATGACATGTATAGTAGTTTCATAGCCAACATGATGTTGAATGATGTGAATCCATGAAGTATTCATTGAGATTGAAAAAACTGTGTGACAATGAGCAATATCTCCCGAGCAACCTAGACTTTCTATGGGCACGAGCAAACTTGAATGTCCAAGTTACACACCCAATTCATTTGTGTTCACAAGGTATCTCCCTTCTTCATTGCACTCCACTGCAAAGCTACCACACTTTATAGCCTGTGCTCGACAGGACTTACATGTTTGCATTCAGTACTGTACATATTTATGTAACTGGGGGGATAGTGCCTTAAATGTGACATTCTTTTGCATAATTGTTGTTCAGGCGACATCGCACCTAAGTGGGTGATCACCATGGCCAGGTGACCTTATTGTGTTAACTGACAGCAATGATTATTTTCAGCATGCAAGCAATTAAGAAACAGTAAAACAATTAGAACAATTACATGTAGTAGTACTTAAGACGAGCAGCTTGTGTTAATTCCCTTCACCATCACCAGAAGAAACACCTTTACATTCTACCCACATCATGATAATCATGGGGAATATTCCCAGTAGACCATCCAATTCTGTCTGTGAAATTTTCAAAGTGAGTGTCATCCTCACCACCCTGCTGCTATATGAGCCAACTACCTCAGCTCCCTCACCGACAAAGAGGATCAACCTTACATATGGTGATCTCCCCTGCTCCCCTGCTCCAGTACCCCACCCTGCTGAATGACATGTCTGACCCAGTAAGCACAAACCTGAAGGTGAGATTGAAGAGAAAGTTACCCAGAGATGATGGCTGGAACATCCATGAGTAAGTTTGCCCTCAACCTAACTGCACAGGCCACAGTGCTGATTCTTGTATAGCAACTACACAGACATGAGACCATGCTGAATATAACAAACCTGCAGTACTCCTTGCTTTTGTGTTTACCAGCCAAATTTCTCCTTTTGATCATTGAGGACCTAGACCAGGAATCACTCCAAAGGCTTTCACAAGTTTGCAAGTTTCTCTTAGAAATTGCCATGGAATGTTATCTGACAGTTTCAAAGTTTGGGCATATCCACCTAGTTGTGGGGGACTGTGACTAGAGGCTATTAAGAAATGAAGACTGCAAAGCCCTGCTGGTTTGGAGGTGTACAAACACATTCAGGGTACCCAAAGTTATCTGGTTTGCATGTTCAGGATGGACAAGTGATTATCAATTTCAAGCTCTGTTAGTCTTCTTTGATTCACTCAAGGGGCTGGAATCTATACAACAGGCGCACCTCCTTCTCTATGTAGGCCCTACACAAGACACCCATGGGTTACTATCCTGCCTGAAAAGTATTCAGGCATTGGGCTGTGAAGAGCTACATTGCAGTGGCAGCCCATGTAGAGGATTAAAAACTTCACTCAATGGCCATATTGAGCCTTGTGCAAGTAATCTTCAAATACTTTGTATTGACTCCCCTCTGCTGTTCACAGGCAAGATTGTGTCTTTCACAACCACAGTTCTGCATAACGCCCCTCTCTGGCATCTCATACTGACCAACACTGCCTTGGTGCCCGCAGAATGGACAATGCTATGACATCATTGAACCTCCCACAGCTCACCACCCTGGAAGTGGAGGCCAGATGTCCCATCCCTACCTTCATCAGCTTCCTCTCGAGACACCAGGTGCGCAAGCTACATGTTCTGTCAGACAAGCATTACATTACAAATGGAGTCAAGTTATGCTCACAAACTCAGGTTCTCATCCCTTTGCTTGCAAAGCTCAATGTCCCAGTGGAGGTGATAATCAGGTTGATGTGCCTTATGGAAGTTCCCAAACCATTCTCAAGTGTCGCCATTTAACTGTATCCCTTGAGTGACTAACACTTGATCTTCCAGGTACTCATGGACTGCATGGAGAAGTTCCCAGAGCTAGAGGAGTTGCAAATCACCATGCAGGATGAAATCAGTGCTCAAGCGATTTATGCAGTACTGGACATTAGGCATGTCTGCTCTCCCAAATGAATAACTCTTAGTCTTTTGGATGCAGGAGATAACCCTGATATTATTGTGAGTAGGGGTAATTCAGGCTCATCCAGGCTGACCCAGTGAGCCACTTTAGACATATTGCACACCTTGGATGCGATCCTTTTCACAGATGCACAGACTCACACTGCACATGTGGAGTTCATTGTCCAATACGAGCTTACGAACCTGTTTCATGCATATTCATTGTTGGGGGAGAACCTATGCATAGATATTTTCAGGCATGACTGGGAAGAATGATGGGACATGTGTATTACCCCGTATATGTATACTGTACTACCGAGCATTTCTTCGTAAATACTACTCGAAAGCTCAAAAGACACAAGAGAGTTAGGAAGGCTGTTGCAGCCGGGAATTAGCCAAGGGAAAATCCAGTCAGAGACTACTCACAGTAAACTGCAGGCAGTGAGGAGAAACCGTCTGCAGTAAGCCATGAGCAATCTGAGAGACTAGAAGAGAAGATTATCGCCATTGCTATGAATAAGACAAAGAAGTTCGAGATTACTCATAGCAGCCCACAGGAAGTCAGAAGGAACTGTCCACAGAGAGCTGCAAGCAATTTGAGAAAAGAGAAGATAAGTAGGGAAAGGATCATTGTCACCACAAGTAAACCAAGTTCGAGAGACATAACCCATGGGAAATGAGAAGGAACTGTCTGTAGTAAACTACAGGCAATCTGAGAAGGAAGAACAATGGTGGTCACCATCGCAGATGAGACCAAGAACATTTGAGAGACTACTCATAGTATACCACAGGCAGTGAGAAGAGGAAGGGGATCTCAGGCCAAGAAGGCTGAGTGGAGCAATGGTTGTTGTCACCACAAATAAGGCCAAGGTTAAAAGACACTATCTGTGGTAAACCATAGACAGTGAGTAGAGAGACACTCCTTGGTATTGAACACTGAGGAGTGAGAAGGTGGTAGTAGAGGAAGAGAGTGAAGGGACTTACTTAATCATGCATTGACGATTGTGCATGCATGTGCTTACATAATACAATACCTTCTTGGTTTTGGAAAGTTGTGACTTGTGTCTCTCTGAACCATTCTCCTCACTTCTCAGTGTTCAACACTAAGGAGTATCTTTCTCCTCACTGTCCACAGTTTACTGTGGGCAGTTCCCCCTTCTCACACAGATAGTGTCTTTTGACCTTGGCCTTATTCGTGGTGATGATGACTATCACCTACTCTTCCTTCTTGGCCTGAGATCCCCTTCCTCTTCTCACTGCCTGTGATATACTATGAGTAGTCTCTCAAATGTTCTTGGTCTCATCTGTGATGGTGACTACCATCGTTCTTTCTTCTCAGATTGCCTATAGTTTACTACAGACAGTTCCTCCTCATTGCTCGTGGTTTACTGTGGGTAATGTCTCTTGGACTTGGTTTACTTGCAGCAATGATCAATACCATTTCTTCTCAGATTGTCTGCTTTACTGCAGACAGTCCCACATGTCATCATGGAGTAGTGATAATCCCCTTTGATCGTCACTCATTACTTTGGTCTGCCAATTTTCAATGCTACAACTTAGCACACTAGAGGAGTATGATGTCTACATGGTTCATCTCACCACCATTCCCATCTATCACCCATCCCTCTTGCAGGCTCCCATTACTTCTGCTATCATCCTCGTCTGATCCTTCACCTAATCTTGCGGTTGTCCTGGTTATAGTTGAAGGACTGCCTTTGACCATGAGCGAAGCTGGCTCTGTGACATGGTCCTGGACCCCTTGCCATGCTAGCTTTTCCCATGCTAGCTCTGGAGCATCATACTTGGCTACTTTGGCCTTTATTTTCTTCCATTTCACTCTAGCTACTGTCAATCATGCAGCGTGCAGTGGTTCTTGCATAGTCTGAGCATCCTCCCTCCACATAGATGGTAGAAGTGTTGCAATGAGGTCTGCCACAGTTGTATTGCTTTTCCACTGATTCAAACCCTGTTTTTTTTTTTTTTTCATGTCGTCAGTTTGTAAACCTACGCAGTTTTATGATGCATACCATCACAGTCAGCAGAATCACCAATGTGTGCAGAGTTACTGTAAAGGCTATATTCAGTGTCCAAAATGGTTGTCACTCCATGAGGTCGTTCTTTTTGTGAGCCATTGGATCGTCCTTTAACCTATTACGGTTGTGCTTCCATATCGCAATGGTTGGATTAGGTGCATTGCTTGACATGGCAGTAATGATTGTGGAATGTGTTTCCCCATCATGGACCTTTATGCAACTGAATATAGCTGCAAGATATCAGGCAGTCTGGACATACCGCTATTGTTTGCACCAGTCCTTCCTTCTTGTGCTGCAGCAGTTGCAGTCGGGTTCCCTGTTTGCAATCAAATATGTAAGCTGAACCATTATCACCTCCTCCAATGACAATTGCTCCCTTTTCTCCAAATGCCACCTGCTTCACTTTAGGGATGCTTGGCTTAGGGGGATATAAATGGATGAGGTGGCCAGATTCCATACTGTGAAGGTTCATCCCATCCATGACATTGTCAATCAAGAATACTGAATAGTTTTCATGAGCTGTGACACCTCTGCTGCAAAGGAATTATCAGATAATATCAATGTACCACAAACCAGGATCATACATGGCTGACAATAAGCTGACAGTCTTAACCACCCTCCTGTCACTACAAACAGTGAACCTAATGGTAACCTCGTAAGTACCATCATGATAACAAATGTCTTGTACTCACATTTGCCCATTGTACATTCCCCAAACATATAAGCTGTGTTGTGCATTAGTGAAAGCAATCCCTTTGGCTACTCTGGTGGCCAGTTGGATGCTCATGGACAGGACAAGAATATCATTGTCAAACACCCAAACCATGACCTGGCGTTCTTGTGTGCCAGTCACCAGTCGCACACCTGTCCCAGCAGGTATAGAATTGCTCATCACGCAAGTAATTTTGCTTCCCATGCCTACTTGCTTCACGACAACTTCTTCAAACTTTGTCTGTGACAGTTACATCGGAGTTCCTCCATGTGGGGTTATGACATCGCTGACCACTTTAGCTTTTGCTGCCTGATGCCAGAATATCAAGTATTCAAGACCTGTGCCGAAGCACAGAGTCTCGTGAGTGCCATCCTGGTGATTGTTAGTTCCAAACTTCTGTTCATTGTAGACTGAGTTACTCACTTCCACTTGCAAGCAAGTTTCCTTGCTCACTTATTGCAAGGCAATTTGTAGTGTCACATTGTTCCCAGTTTAATCACCCAGCCAGCTGATATCTTTGAGCAAAAGAAAGCATCGCAGACATATTGTCAAAAGACTATGGTGTTTCTGTACTCCTGAAACCGACTGCCTGTACCAATCTAGCTGTTGCTTATTGTTAGTTGGTGCTGGTGTTCATTGGCATTAGTGCAAGCCAAAAATGTTGACTTAACTAACAAATTGCAAGCAGTACAACAAAAGATGGTAACCATGAGGTACCAACATTGGAAACACTAGTGCTATGAGACAACAGGCGATTACCTGAAGACCCATTGTCAGCAATGGGCAATCAATTATTGACTTTCGTCACACAATAAGACAGTTGTCCTTCTACAAATGGGCTATTACCTAACTCACTGAGGGCTCATTGTAATGGCCTGTTGCCAGCAACAGGCACTCAATTGTTGACTTCATCCACACAATTAAGACAGTCATCCCCCTGTCAAGTAAGACAACAGGTGATTATGGGAACAATGTGTTGAATCAATTGTTAATTTTTATCATAGCAAATAATCACCTGCTGGGGGATAGCAATTACAAGGCCACCAAAAAAGATAGCATAAAAAACAGTTATTATTCACCAATAGTGTATTCACTCTTCTCAGTCTGAAATGTCCATAGCCTTCCCAGAGTTGAACTTCTGGGAGGATCCCAATGCTATGGAGATTGATGACAATATTCCTGATCAATGGGTAGCCAATGGGCTAAAAAGATCATGTGTTCATCCCCAAGACAATGATTGTGACAGTGAATCTGATGCCGGATATGAGATACCAAAGGATGAACAAGATCTGATACAGTAAGTACTTTCACTTAGCTGCAATAAATGCTAACTTTGGTCCAGGAGTGAATCCAATCCAGTGTTCATATCAAATTAGAGCTACAAGGGTACCTCCGAAATTCAGAGGACGCACTCATGATAGCTGTCAAACAGAATCAAGAACTTGCAATAAGTCCACCAAAAGCTGCATGCTCATCTCTATTGATGTTATGCATAGGCCATGAATAGTGGTCTGCAGAAAGCCTATGCAGCACAGGAAAAGGCATTAGAAGACTTCCAGTGAGAAGTTGAGGAGTGGACCCAGAAGGATTGCACTAAAACACAGAGAGAACTAAGGGTATGCAGAGTTTTGCTGAAGAGTGGGAGGGAGAGTGCTAATTATGTGCAGGATCAGCAAGAAGCAATCAGCATGATGAGAAAAGAACTTGAAGTTGAGCACCAGAAGATCAAGAAAGAGAGGGAAAAAATAAAGGTGAGTCTTTCATCCTGGTGGAAGTTGATGCAGACTCTTGAACTCCAGAGACAGGTGCAAAAAGAGAACAAAATTGCCACAATGAGAAAGGCATATGAACGAGACTTGTACAATGTTCAAGTAAGCATGAACAACAGATGCCCATATATACGGATTGCTGAGTCCATGGTATAGAGAAACCAGCCTACCTCAACAGCAACAGCAACATCTGATACCACATGCAGTACCACAGGGATGAACATTCTACAAGGGAATGGAATCCTACAAGAAAATACAAGAACACTTGCTCACAATGCACCAACACCACCTAAGAAGTCATTGAACAGAAGAGCCAGAACATCGAAAAGAGTAACAGAGCTCACTCATTTGATAGTAATTCCAGCATTCGAGTTGAGATGCACGAAGTAACTCATGCTACAGGCTGATGATATCACTGGTGATGCTGATATGGAGTCAATTGCTGACACAGAAGAACTGGGACCGTCATGGGGTAGAGACCAGCAGGGAAATGAGTGGACCAGCCCATTTGAATACATGAGAAGTATGGAAGCTATGATGAATCGCCTGCTAGATGAGCATGGCTTCATGAAAGGAGCATTTTTACTGACACCAAGGAAACAGAAAGCTAGAGAAAAACGATCCAAATTGTTTGAAGCATCTTGTGAGACTCCAGTATATTTATTGATTATGCACTTACCGTCTCCCAGGAATATGTGCAGAATCTATTCAAGAGCATATATGACATCAAATGTGACAAGAGTTTCAGGAGCTTCACATCAGCAATGGGGAATCAGGTAAGAGCGTTCAAACAGGGATGGGCCAGACCAGATATTGATTACCCACAGTGGGACATGAGGGCCATGAGAGCTTCTACTTGGAACAATGCTGTCATAGGGATTTTGACAGCAAAGCTTCTGGAAAATATTGAGGTAAAACTGCCACAATTCCTGCCCAAGTCCAGGGAATATTGGGAGAATGTCATCAGGGAGAAACTCACTCACATAAAGGCAGTGTAGGTCAAGGCCCAACCACAAATGACAGACGTGGGAACAATCAAGGACCCCAACCAGGTTGAACAATGCAGAATCACAGAGACTGAAAAGAGATTGGAAAGAATCAGGGTACAAGAATGCAGAGTGCAGGTAAGACATTGATTTTATGAAATATGATGGCTGATATCTTGGACACAGAAATTTAGCTGCCATCTCAACATTGCTAAGTCACTGGCAGCAGCAAAGCAGACAGTTGATGCCGAAGATGCCAAGATCTGGGTATGGTTAACAGACATCTTGAAATAGCTAGGATTGAATGGTATGAGTTCCAATGAAAGTGTGGCAGAAGATGACATTCACATGGTATATCGAACCAAGGTTATGCTGTGGAGAAGAGATATAGAGAGGGAGCTAGAGATCATTGACAACCAGAGATTTGTGGACACAGATATATATACACCCAGAGGGTCAAAGCCAGTTAAAAGGATGAGAGGAAAAGGGAGTGCACCAAGTGCTCATCATCCAGTGGCAAAGTTGCCAAAGGTTTTCTATGACAAGACTTGGCTCAAGAAGCAACCTCAGAGGTTTCATGATTAAATACCTGCAGAGAACTCTTTATGGTACAACATCCTAGGTTGGCATTGCAAACATAGATACAAATTTGTACATACCTGGAGCAAGAAGTGACTGATCTGCAAGTGGATAATAAAACCACAATGCCTGAGAGAAAAGGGAAAACCATCTGCAGTACACTGCAGACAACCTGAGAACAGATAGAAAAAAGAAATGCTTGTTGTCACCACAAGTGAAACCAAGGAAGTCTGAGAGACTCTGCTATGGTAAATCACAGTGAAGAGGGGGTAACTGTCCACAGTAAATCACAGACGATCTGAGAAGGGCAACAGTTATTGCCACCACAAGTAAGCCAAGGAATTCAGAGACACTACCCATAGTAAACCACACCAAGAAGGAAGAACAACAGTCGCTGCCACTGGGAATAGGCCCAAAGAAGTCCAGTGAGAGGCACTACCTGCACAGTGAGGAGAGGGAACTATTGCAGACAATCTGAGAAGGAAAAATGATAGTGATCACATCACAGATGAGATCAAGAATGTTTGAGAGACTACCCGTAGTATACCATAGGCAGTAAGAAGAGGAAGAGGATCTCAGACCAAGAAGGCTGAGTGGGGCAATGGTTATTGTCACCACAAATATAGCCAAGGGTGAAAGAAATTATCTGCAGTAAACCATGGATAGTGAGAAGATGGAACTGACCACAGTAAACTGTGGACAGTGAGTAGAGAGACACTTCTCAGTGTTGAATACTGAGTGAGGGAGTAGTAGTAGAGGAGGAGAGTGAAGGGACTTACTTAATCACGCATCGACAATTGTACATGCATGCGCTTATATAATACAATACCTTCTCAGTTTTGGAAAGCCACAACTTGTGCCTCTCTGAATTATTCTCCTCACTGTCCATGGTTTACTGTGGGCAGTTCTCCCTTCTCACTATCTGTGGTAAACCACAGATAGTATCTTTCAACCCTGGTCTTATTTATGGTGATGATGACTATCACCCCACTCAGCCTTCTTGGCCTAAGATTCCCTTCCTCTTCTCACTGCCTGTGGTATACTATGGGTAGTCTCTCAAACTTTCTTGGTCTCATCTGTGATAGCAACCACCATTGTTCTTTCTTCTCAGATTGTCTGTGGTTTACTGTGAATAGTGTCTTAGATTTCCTTGGCCTTGTTCGTGACAACAACAACAATCCCTTCCCCACTTACTTTCTATCTTCTCAGATTACTTGTGGTTGTCTGTGGATGGTTCCCTATTCCTGTGGTTTTCTGTGAACAGTTCCCTCTTCCTGTGGTTTTCCATGAGAAGTCTTGAACTTGGCCTATTCATGGCAACAGCAATCATCCTCTCATCTCTCTTCTATTTTCTCAGATCGCCTGTGGTTTACTGCAGATGGTTCTCCTTCCTCAATATTGCTTATGGCTTACTGCAGGTAATGCCCCTAAACTTCCTGCACTTTTCTGCATTACGATCAACCAATCTGTATACTAAAGTAGATAGGTAACTTGGTAGGTCTACTAGCTTTGGCTAGCAGAGCCAAATGCATGCCAATCTGCCGCTTCAGGTTCAAACAAGCTAACACATTGTTACCCTGTGCAGCCTCCTCATCTTGATTGGGTTAGAGAATGAGGCCCCTAGGTAGCATAAAGTTTAATCTTCACCTTAATGGGCATACTTATAATGGCCGACTTGCCAGTAGTTCACACCAGCATTTTGTAAGTTAGGTATAATGAATAGATTGCTGTTAAGACCAGGTCTACTCGGGGTATGAACTCCGGAACTCCGGAGTTATTCTTGCAGAGGGACTTGGCTTCACTGTGTGTGGTGCGCCCTTAGTCCCTCATATAAATTTGGGGCATGCCTTTGCTCCTTAACTTCCAACCTCTACCATGTCTAATATCAACAATGTCAAACAATGGAGCGACGAGCGTCTGAAGGAGGCCGACAATGATAGCGATGAGCTGTTTGAGGCGAAGGTGTGCGAGTGGTGTCGACACGCAAAAGCATGGAAGGAGGAGGAGGAACGGAGGAAAGTGGAGGAGGCAAGATGGAGGGTGGAGGAGAAGCAAATCAAGGAGGCCAAGGAGGTGGCCAAGAGGGGGATGAGTAAGAGTGAAGTCTGAGTAGCGCGGAGCTGATGGGGTTGACAGGCAGAGGAGATCCGAGCGGAGCAAAGCATTCCAAAGGATAAGGGCAAGGGGAAGGAGAAAGAGAGGGAGCCATGTGCAAGATGCGTAACGGTGGGAATCGAGTGTGTTCCTGGAGAAGGGAAAAAGGGTCGGTCTTGCAAGGCTTGCCAGAAGGGCAAGCTGAAGTGCAAGCTCCCAGGAGAGGAGTGACTGGAGAAGAGACAGAGAAAATGCGCAGATGATGAGGAGGGGCTGAGGAAGAAGAAGATGAGGTCGGCGTCAGTGGAGGTGGTGGAGGCAGGGCCAAGCAGGGACTGGAGCTACAAGGAGTGTGCCAGGAACTTGGAGATAGTAGCGGTCTGGAAGGAGATCACTACTGCCTTCAAGTTGCACATCAAGTGGCTGGACCGCTTGATGGTGCAGGTGGAAAGGATGGCAGACTGGACAGAGGAGCTGGCCCATCTGAAGGGGGAGGAGTTGCATAGGGAGTGGTCACTGGAGCCGGAGTCGGAGGAAGAGGATACCAACGCAATGTTTGGAGTGGAATCGGAGGTGGCAGAGTTGGGGCAAGAGCAGCAGGAGTTACATGATAAAGAGGATGTAAATAGGCTGAGGGAGGATCTGGCTAAGGGCAAGTAGATAGAACAATTTTGTTAATAAGATTTGTTCATCATTATGCGAAGTGAGGTCCAGGTTTGTCCAGGTACTGGAGATGAAACTCTGTAACGATTTCAGAGGCATGCCCAAGTTCGGTAGCCAACAACCAAGAGGTTTCTTCATCAGTGCCTTCGTAACCAGCCCATCATACCAAGTCCAATAGTTTGCAATTCTTCCTTCGTCGATCTATTTTGGAGTCAAGGATTTTGGAGATCTTGTACTCTGGTTCACTGTCTACTTCAATCGGAGGTGATGGGGGTTGAACATGGTTCGGTGTGGTGTTTGTTGGAATCAAGGATTTTGGAGATCTTGTACTCTGGTTCGCCGTCTACTTCAATCGGAGGTGATGGGGGTTGAACATGGTTTGGTATGGTGTTTGGAACACAAGGTTCTAATTGAGAGATGTGGAACACCAGGTGTACGGACTTCATGGAGTCAGGAAGACGGAGTGTGAAGGAGTGGGTCCCACCTTGAGCGATGATGTTGTATGGCCCTAAATTCTTGTCGGAGAGTTTCTTAGAGGGCTAAGTAGTTCTGAAGTACTTAGCCTTGACGAATACTTGGTCTCTGACTTTGAAGTCTAGAGCCGGAGTTCGCCTGGCGTCAGCAGGTCCTTGGTATTGCTCTTGAGCGTGGGCCATTTCCTCTCAGAGGAATTGGTGGAGTGAGTCAAGGTCATGTCCCATTTGGAATACATGGAGATGTTTGGGTGTTGGCGAAGAACGGAGAGACACCAGTGGTGGCATTTGGAGCATTGTTGTATGAGAACTCTGTGAGGGGCAGGAGTTCAGACCAGTCGTCCTGTTGGTAGTTACAGTAGACTTGGAGATATTGTTCTAGGGTCTGGTTCATACACTCTGTCTGGCCATCTCCTTCGGGGTGATAACCAGAGGTGAAATGGAGCCAGATGTCTAAGGCCTTTCCAAAGGACCTAAAGAACTGCAACATGAATTCTGATCCATGATCAGATGTAATGTGGGATGGAACTCCATGTTTCGAGAACACATGGAGAAGGAACAGCTTAGCCAAGTCTGGGGATGTTATTGTGTCGTAGGTGGGGATGAAGATGCACGGTTTTGACAGGCGGTCTACTACAACTAGGATGGCAGTGTAGCCAGAGGATGGAGGAAGCTGTTTGATGAAGTCCATCAATATGGAGCTCCAGGGACATTCGGAAATGGGGAGTTGTTTCAGTAATCCATAAGGCTTATGTCTTGGAACCTT
Source organism: Chiua virens (assembly GCA_019787685.1). Lineage (NCBI taxonomy): Eukaryota > Fungi > Basidiomycota > Agaricomycetes > Boletales > Boletaceae > Chiua > Chiua virens. Next base: position 66,670 of record JAHNUO010000037.1, read on the forward strand.
TGTGTGAGCACAGGAGGTACAGGATGAGATATACTCTTTGACAAATGTCCTGATGCCAGGCCAAGTGTATTCGCAGCGAATAAGTTCCAAAGTGCGGTTTTGTCTAAAGTGTCCAGAGAGTGGATGGTCATGTTTGTATCGGAGTACTCAGAGTCGGGGATCATTGGAGTTGGGGACGTAGATGTGATTGTCGAGTTGTAAGAAACCATCTGAATCGATGTTCCAACGTGACTCCGAGGGTTCGGACTTGGACATGTGTACTGTGGCCAGAGGATCAGAGGGAAGGGCAGAGAGGATATCATTATGAAGGGTTTCGAGGTCAAAGAGGGTGCTTGCTCAAGCAGCGAGGCATGTTGCTCTAAGGGAAGATGCGAGCTGTTCTTGGGTAAAGATGGGTTTGAAGTTATGAGGATTGATGTGAGTGTAGTCCCTATCCCCCTCTTTGGGATAGACGTCCCATCGTTGAGTGAGGGCATCAGGCTTAGCTCCGAGGTGTCCGGGTCGGAAACAAACAATCATATTGAATTGACTAAGGAACTCCGACCAGTGAGCTTGTTGCCAAGTCAAGAGTTTTGTAGTAGAGAAATATTCGAGATTTTTGTGGTTGGTGACAATGTCAACCAGAGTGCTGGAGCCTTCGAGGTAATGTCTCCAGGTTCAGAATGCTTCATGTATAGCAAGGAGTTCTTTGTCATGGGTGTCATAGTTGAGCTCTGGAGGAGACAATGTCCGGGAATAATATGCTATAGGCCGGACTTCATTGTCCAAGCACTGGATGGAGAGAATACCGGCGATAGCATAGTCGGAAGTGTCTGTTTCCATAATGAGGGGAGCATCAGGGACCCAATGCGTTAGAACAGGTGCAGAGGTAAAAGCATCCTTAAGTTTCTGGAAGGCAGAGTGGCAGTCATCGCCAAAGTTCCACGGAGTACCTTTGCGAGTCAGGCGAGTCAAAGGAACAACGATATTGGAGTAATTGGAGATGAAATGTCGGTAGAAATTTGCAAAACTGAGGAAGGACTGAATGTTGTGGGATTCGGGCCAGTCTTGAATAGATTTGACTTTCTCCAGGGACATAGAGAGACCGGAGGGAGAGAGCTGGTACCTGAGGTACTCAGTAGAGTCTGTGGACCATTTGCATTTTTCGGGTTTGGCGTAAAGATTGTTTTTGTGGAGTCTTTGGAGAACCTCTCAGACATGTTCCCGGTGGGAAGCTTTATCCATCGAGTAGATTAAAATGTCGTCCAAGTAGACTATCACGCAAACATCTAATAGATCAGCGAAGATGGTATTGACGAACCGCTGGAAAGCTGCAGGGGCGTTGGTCAAGCCAAAAAGCATGACAAGCCATTCGTAACTTCTGTAGCGTGTGTGGAATGAAGTCTTCTATTCATTTCCCTTGGCGATGCGAACTAAGTGGTAAGTGTGCCGGAGGTCGATTTTGGTGTAGATCTTTGCATTGCTCGGAGTGTCAAGGAGGTCAGAGATGTGGGGAAGCAGGTAGCAGTCTTTATTCATGATCTTATTGAGTCCTCGGAAGTCAATGCAAAGGTGGAGTGAACCATCCTTCTTGCAGACAAAGAGAACCGGAGCGGCATGAGTGGAGGAGAAAGGGTGGATGAAGCCCATAGTGAGATGCTCATCGAGGAACATATGGAGCGACCCAAGTTCGGATGGAGAAAAGGAATAGGTGGTTCCTACTGGAGGGGAAGCACCTTCCTCTAAATTGATCTTGAGGTCATGCTCATGATGCGGAGCAAGCGTGGATGCTTTTCTCTTACTGAACACATCGGTGAAGTCGTAGTATTCCAGAGGAACGGAGAAGAGATCGACAGGGGTTTTGGGGGAGGCAGAGACCAAGCAGAGCTCAGTTTCCTGGGGATGGAGTTGCAGGCTAAATTGTACAGAACCTTCAAGGCGGCAGGCCAACGCAAAAGCAGCTGTGTTGATAAGCGGGATGGGAGGAGCCTTTGGCTTGGAGAAGCACGGTGTATCTGAGGTGGTGGTGTCAGCTGGAGGAGGTAAGTCCAGGGGCTGTGGAGATGAGCTCGGAGGTTGTTGGACTGGTGTGTTCAGGTGTGCAGAATAAGATACTGCTAGAAACCCAGTCAATCAATGTGGTGGGTCAGCCAGTTATGTCCTAGAACAAGGGAACATGATCCATCCAACAGGGTGACATAGAATGTCATCGGAGTGATATCACCAGTTTTGAAATGTATAGAGAGGTCAATCGCCTGAGTAATGGTGGAGTTGGATGTTCCATCGAAGAGTTGGAGTTGAAGTGGGGGGTACGGAGTAGGAGGAAATTTCATGGTCATTGACAAAGGTTGTATCTATGAAACAATCGGAGAAGCCGGAGTCTACAAGCACAGAGAAGGAAGGAATGTCATAGGAGACTATAGAGATGGAGGACATAAGGGATTTGGGATCTGAAAGAGCAGATGCGTTGAGACGTAGCTCCTTAGGTGCATGGGAGGTGTCAATGCAACCTTCCATCCGTGCAGAGTTGTGGAGGTTGTGGACTATTTTTTTGCCTCTGTGCTGGAGATATCCAGTTTTGTTTCCGGAGTTGCAGTCTTCATTGCACGAGCCTTGAATGCCCTGGAAGAAGACTTGGAGCAATCCTTAGCCATGTGCCTGGATTTCCCGCAGAACATGCAGAGGTTATTGTCGAAGCGATGTTTGCATTCTTCTGCAGTGAGTTTACCGTCCTTGCCTAACTTAGAAGAATAGTCGGGCTTCAGGACAGCGGGGGTAGTAACAACTTTGCCTTTGGACTCCGAGGAGTCTTTCGACTTCTGGTTGCCGGAATGATTACCAGAGTTGGATGCAGAGTGTTTCTCAGAGGTCTTGGGTGCAGAGTTGTTGGAGGGTTGCTTTGTGTGGCAGTTTATCTTGGACTTGCGCTCCCAGTAGCGCGCGTCGATACCTTGTGTGAGGTAGCGGAGTTGGATGAGGTCGGAGGGTTTACCAACACAGGAGATCTCATCTTTGATGCAGTCAGGCAACCCATTGTAGAAATGGTGCCAGAGGGCACCTTCTCCGTAACCTTGGACTTGCGAAGCAATCCTGTTAAATTCGACAACATATTTGTTGATATGCTGTCCATCCTTCATAGAGAGATGATTGAGCTGATGCTCGGCATCTCCAACGGGTTCGTGAGGTCCAAAGTTTGTCTGGAGTTCCAAGACAAACTTGGTGTAGTTATCCATCTAGTCAGGACAGAGTGTCAAATCTTCCATCTGGAGTAGGTCCGGTTCAAACCATTCAAGAACCATACCCTTGAGGTAAGACTGCACGAAGGTTACTTTGGCATGGTCTGTGCGGAAAGTGTTAGGGTGGTCTTGGAAGTTTAACTTGCATTGCACCAGGAAAACTCGGAGTTTGCGGGAATCAGTCCCGTCAAACTGGTCTGGTTCCTGGACCTTAGTGCGGGGAGAGGGAGGGCGACAGGAAGAACGGGTGAGGTCACGAATAGCATTGGCGAGCTGTCCGAGAATGTTTTCAGCCTTGGTGAGGTCGTTCTCTGAGCAATAAGAATGGGGGTTGGAGTCGTGGTCAGAACCAGGATCATCTCTGGGGTAGTCCAGATCGTCCGGGTCATCATCATCTAACGCATTCTGTGGTGCAGTGATAGGTTCTTCGGAGAGTTTAGACAGACTAGAATCTAGTCGTCCTCCAAGTGCGTGCTCTGTAATGCATCCTCCCAGAGTGGGAGTTTGTGGTATGCAACCTGCCATGGAGGTGGAAGGGGCGTGTCTGGAGGAGAAGGTTCGGAATTGTTCAATAAGTTCTGCATCTCAACAAGTACTTCTATATTGTATGAGAGGGTTGAATCGTGGAGATATTGGTTGTGCACCTTCAGTGCGGCTTCTGGATCTGGTTGTGTGTATAGCCATGTTTAGTGAGTAGTGACAAGTGGAAGTCTGAATATACTGTTAAGACTGGGTCTACTTGGGGTATGAACTCCAGAACTCTGGAGTTATTCTTGTGGAGGGACTTGGCTTCACCGTGTGTGGTGCACCCTTGTCATGAGTCTGTCCTTTATTTCAGAGAATGGAGGTCACAGGTCGGAGGTGAGACTTCACACCGAAGTGAAGTCGAGCAGAGGTAAGACCGTCGAGGTCTTATGGAGTTCAGAGGGAATAGAAGGTAAAACTAATATTCAGACTGAGGGTACAAAGTCAGAGTACTACAGTTTATATACTTGGAGTAGAATGGAGATTAGTAACAGGGTTGGTAAGAAACTGAGTAAGACGGAAATCGGGAAAGTATGTAACCAGAGTGGAGTTAAGCGAGACACAGGTTATTACTAATGTAACACTAGTACGAAAAGAGACAAGGTTCTAAGTGAAGTCCAGAGATCAGGAGTTGTGTCCAGAGAGAGATTGTACTGGAGTTATGAAGGAGTAAACCCAGAGATCTCAGAGTTGGATCGATGAGATATATGGGATATGACAATTGCAGTGGATGAGCTATTAATCTATTGTCACCTAAGCTTTTTTCTTTCCCTTCATGTTTGTTGCCATGCATTCAGACAACCTAGCTCTCCCTGATGTATACTTCAAGCGCATTTGAATGAGATCATGAATAGGCCAACATGAAAAGTAATCCTCCAGGTCTGGAAATGCTTTGGATGTCTGGTAGTCTGAGGTTCCATGGATGAGTATTGACCTGAAGCTTTCATAGGGTGAAGCCACTTTACCCCCTGTACCACTAAGCATATTGCCTTGTTGCTTTGGTGAGATTTACATTCAAGATGTCTTTTGACTGAGTGATGGACATATTTCTAACATGCCATGTGAGAAATACCAGTGTCATCATTAGGATGGGGACATATCTTGAGCTTCAAAAATGTAGCACTGTCCCAGGCCAGCTGAGCTTCCAAGTGATAACCACCCCTTCCAGGTCTTCCCAGTTCTCCATTGGGCTTTGATATTTTGTTTCCCAGAGACTCCAGAAATGTCAGTGACAAATCTGATGAGGCTGAATCTGACATAGCATCATCCTCATCCTTGATGACTGTTGATGGTGATTGAGAGGTTTCAGGGACAGGATGTTGCAAGGGAGTAGCCCTGACAACTGCTGGTGTAGCTGGTGTAGGGTGGTGTACAGGTCTGGAATGCAATGGGGATTATTTATTAAGGAAGAGAAACAAATCTTCACGAGAACAGAGTATAATGGTTGAATTCAATAGTAAATCAACATGTAAAGAAAGTAAAGGAATGGGTAAAGGTGGCAGACTGGGTTCAACAACGGCCAAGATAGGTTTACTGTGGGCAGTTTCACCTTCTCACTATCTGTCTTTCAACTTTGGCCTTATTCATGGCAACAATGACCATTGCCCCACTCAACTTTCTTCCTAGCTTGAGATTGCTTTCCTCTTCTCACTGTCCATGGTATACTACAGGTAGTCTCCCATGAACTATTCCTCAGATGTCTTGGTGCTCAGCTACATGCCCCACCAATCCCTTTCATGAAGTATCATCCAATTCCACCACTCACTCCTCAGTGTTGAACACTGAGAAGTGTCTCTACTCATTGTCCACAGTTTACTGCATTTTCCCTTCTTACTGCCTGTGGTTTACAGTAGGCTGCAATAGATCTCATACATGACAGGCAAGAAATACTGTGAAAGGTACCTACCTTGTAGTTGTTTTTTGTCAAAGCAGAGGCACTGTCTCAGGTCTCAGTTTCTCAGTTTTAACCTAGATTGCTCAGTCACAAATGCTGCAGTACACTTTGTAATAAATTTATCACATTATCATGTTTAGGGTGAGATTAGTATACATTGACTTACTGTAGCGACATTGGTTTTGAGAGATATGAACTCACCGAGGAGCAAGGAGGATAGTAGATGATGTTTCTCTGGACATTCTCTCCCCAAGTACAATCTCTGGTCCATTGGAGCATGTACCACACTGCGCTTCACCAACACCAAGGTCTCTTTTATGCGTCAGATCTGACTGGATTCACTCTACCTCCATTCAACCCGGTTTTTCCTCCATTTACATGTACATTCATCCATCAGCAAACCGGAAACTGGTTCAAACCTGGACCTATCTTTACCTTTGCATGCTGGATATTGCTAGGACTGCTAGATCCGGTGTTTCTAGTGATGAAACAGCTTCTTTCATTTCAACTAGCTACAATTTCTAGAAAATAGTGCTAAACCAGCATACAATGTGAGCATGGCCTTGCTAGACTCTCATTTCTCATTTTCATTCTAGCTCACACCAGGTCTAGTACAGAAGCTCAAATGGATCTATTCATTCACTACCATTTCACTAAATCTGATAATACACTTCTCCAAAAGGAACTACAACAGTGAGTTGAATTGAAAGCATCTGTGAAAATGGTAAAGCAGTGCCACAGCATGTTCTCAGATTGACTGTTGTGATGGTAAGTTGGGAGGGTGAGGGTGTGTGCATGAAGGCACAAGGTTGACCATTATGGTGGCAAAGTGAAGTGAGGGTGCCAGTGTGTACATAAATTGCACAATCACATGGTGATTCCAAGTTTGAGAGGGTGGTGTAGGGTGTTGCAGGATGGTTACAGCAAGATTGAGATGTGGAGGCTTGAAAGTAGAAGGCAGGCATGCATGTCAGTAGAAACAAACAATGCAGTAGGGGTTGCCTTTGGACTAATGGAAAACCATAGGAAAACCAAATATCAACTCATGAGATATTCAGAAAGCTTAGAAGTGAAGGTCTTCCAACAATGTTATTGTTAGAACAGACTGGTTCCAAGGGACCTGGTTGTTCCCAGGGCAGTGTCACTGCTCTGGTGACTTACCTAAGGGTGAAGCTCAAGACAATGGGGTGGAGGATTGGAAGAGAGAAAGATTCTATTTTGTGTACACAGTAAAACATGTCTATATATCTACTGTGATGCTATGCTGTACCTGTAGTAAGGACTAATGGTACTGCATGTATGATAATAACTAATTGTATCATAGTACTGTAATTAGTCTATAGTTGTTCTGGTACATCCAGAAGCAGAAACCTTGGAAGCACAGGAACTACCCGGGATGGTTGGAACAGTTTATATGTACATATTCCAACAATTATCAAGTTTGTGTCTAACATTAACTTAAATACCTCATTCATTATAATGTGTCCTTCAATTGCAGGATTGGCTACCACTGGCTATGGCTGATATTTACACATGGTCACATGCATCCAGGGTTTCAAGCTTTGCGTGAAAATGAAGTATTTCTGGAGTGGGACATTCCAACTTCTTTCCTCCTAAGTCACCATTGGTAGCTGAAAACCAAATCATTCAACACAAAGATCTACCCAGGAGGCCATGCATGGATGTGTTGGATTGGTTTTGCTTTTCATTTGCCAGGCTTTCTCTCATCCAACCACTAATGGCATCTGTCAAGGTGAACTTGGAAGCATCTGCTTTTGACTGGGTTCAGAGAGATGATGGTGCTCCTAGTCCAATGGAGAACCAGACTTTCCATCTGAGGTGACTTTGAATTCAAAGATGATCTGACATTGATATACCTACCCAGGAGGCCATGTATGGATATGTTCAGTCATTTTTGCCTCAGAAACACTGGAACTGCTACCAGTACTGTACAATCTTTCGTTGATTGTTCTGCATCAGAGATGCCTACCCAGGTGGCCATGGATCAATGATATGTTCATTCATTTACTTTGTACTTACTGTGTCCTGGTTTCCCTAACCCAACTACCAGTGGCATCTGTCAAGATGGGGTCTCAGTTGATCCTTCTTGACTCCAGAATCATATTAATAACATCATGATACTCCAAGAGGCCATGGAAGCATGGCCTGTTTGTTTCCCATGTGGTTGAGAGTCGCATTAGTGGCAGATTTTTGCTCCACTCCCATGGACTGGACAAAACCACAAAGCAATGCTGGGACTTTTTGGAGCTTGCCGATGTATTTTTTCCTCAAGGCAACATTGCTGCTGAAGCAAAATGCAGTTTGGAAGTGCTTTTGCGCAAAGAATGGGTACCTCAACATGTCTTCCCAGTTTGAGGAGGCTCTCTCTTCCCAAATGTTTCAGAACCTGGAAAAGAACATTGCAGAGTTGCTCACTCATGCACAATGTCTACCAAATAGCACCAGGGCCACTGATTCCAGTCATGGAAAACTCTGGAAAGGTACCCACAGAACCATAGACATGTGAACCAATTCTGAATGGTACAAGCTAAAGAGAATAGGAGGTGAGAAGAGGACTGCAAGGAAGGCCATGTGGATAAACCTATCCTCCAATCAAGTTGTAACACATCTTGATGAGGCATGAGGTATTTCCACTGTGGTATCAAAATGTAAACACAAACAAACAGGAAGATTAAGCAAAGCAAGAAACAAGAGGATTCTAGCTCAATCGAGAGAGAAAGGTCCTTACTACTTTAGAGCAAGAATGTCCATGTATATATGTCAAATGGTAATTATTGACATCTATTAGCCTGAGATCTCATTTCATTTTCAACAACTGTTTTTGCACCTTTGGAACACTAGATAATGCCAAAAAAGAAAAAGAAAAACAGAGTTTCAACTATTATAATATCATAATCATGATTGAACAACAGTTCCACAAATTTACAGCATTTACAATTCCCTCCATATGGACAACCAGTCAGCGATTCAAGTAGCAAAACATCCCGAGCACACCTGGACCTTCACTGGTATTGGCTGAGAGCTGTGGTCGATAAAAGGCCTCATTGCGCCTCATTTCCTTCCTACCTCAGACATGCCAGCTGATCTGTTGACCAAGGCATTGCCTTGTGTCAAAGTGCAATATGTCTGCACTTTGCTTGTAATCAGTCTCTGACATCGAACTCCAGTCGCCCAGTCTGCAGCAGCTGTTTTATCAGTTTGACCCCGTAGTGGTTGTGTAAACTAGGTCTGAACCAACCACCCTTGTTTTGTATGCCAAAGATACCAATCATCCCATGTCACCAATCAGACAATGTAAATATGCCCATATGTGGTAGAGCTTGCTGAGTATCTGATTGAGCCGCATATTTTGGATTTCAGAACATTAATTCCATTCAACACAATGTCCTGACATGTGGAGAATGACTACCATCATGCTTTGTGGTATATATAATATGGAGGTCTTTGTTCTGTTGATGATGACTGCATCACCATGTCAGACATTTTCTATCCTGAGGTTGTATAGCCAGGAATGAATACTACATTACTATCCTCTTCCCCTACTGTGTAGTACAGCGTCTCTGCACACAGCAATGAAGCCAGGGCCCTCCTATACAAGGCAATGCCACCTTCCGCTACTCCTGTTATGTCAAGTGCAAGTTGCTTCCTTTGGAAGTATTACCTGTTCTATGAATTGCACAACTACGTCCATCCCTAGCAGAAGGCGTTGAACAGAACGGGTATTGGTTTCCTCAAGTGGATGCTACTGATACTGGACAAGGAGCCTCACATCCCACCACTTCTAGCTCTGAGCAGGTCGCTTGGGACGCCAAACAGGATAAAGTGGCTGGGGAATTGATGCTCAAATTGCCCCAGATCAGCGAGTGTACCAAGGCCTGGAAAGCGCTCAAGGCCATCTTCATCCAGCAGAAGGCTGGCAGCCGCTTCGTCGCCTATGACGAGTTTTTTAGCATCATGAAGCGTCCTGATGAGTCCCTCCCTGCCCTTGGTGCTCGAGTCGAAGCGTGCATGCTTCGCATCAAGGACCTTCGCACATCCACCTTTGATATTAGCAACCTCAATGACAAGCTCACTTGCATGGCCATGATTCGTTTGCTTGGGCCTGAATCAAGGTCAAAGCGGCTTCCAGACCGAGGAAATCAATCGTCGACCTCGCCTGATGCCCTCTCCACCACTCCTGCCGACGCTGCGCTCTCAGCTTCATCTTCTGGCTGTTCGTGCGCTCTCAACGCGCCCTGTTCGTTCCAGGACACTGCCAGTGCAAGTGCTATTTCGCTCCAGAGAGCAAAAAAGTACTACAAGACGCAGCAGACCAACCCCAAACGCTCTGAACAGGCCAAGGCAGCGACTGTATCGCCTCCAGCCTCTCAGGATGTCGTAGAGCATGCCGGAAATGCAAGTCTTCGTTCCAGTGATCCCTGTGATCCCTCTTCACCCCTCCTACTCGATGCTGACCATGACTGGAATGCAGACTCGGGCGCAATTATGCCCTCAAACACGTCCCCATCAAGCTCGCAGACAATACCATCGTCTACTCTGCTGGAGTCGGGTCTGTGGTGTTCCACCCAGTTATTGAGGGGAACAGCGGTCGAGCGGTCGAGTTTAGCACAACGTCTTGCATGTCTCTGAGCTTCGCAACAATCTCCTCGCTGTCCTGTACTTCACTCGTCACTCCTCCTATGCATCTGACGTTCTCGCGCTTGTCTGGACCCACCTCTGTTCGTTGCGACCATTGACAGTCGCAATGCAGCGTTTCTGGACGGCACCACTGAGCCTGCGACAAGCATGCATGCCCTGCACTGTACCACTAAACTTGGCTCTCTGATCGCCAGCTAGTCAATGGAATGAATGAAGCTGGATAGCAAGTTGTCACCAGATCCCATTTGTGAGCCATGCCTAGCAGGCAAGATGACCGCAAATCCCTTCCCCAGCTCTACTTCTTGCTCCTCTCGCCCTCTGGAGCTTGTCCACTCTGATGTCCATCAAGTGCCCTCCCCCACCTTCACTGGGTATTGCTATTGGGTCACTTTCATCGACGACTACTCTCGCTATCGCTTTGTGCTCCCAATTCGCGCCAAATCGGACGTTTTCGAGGCTTTCAAGCAGTTTAAGGTGTTTGCAGAGAACCAAAGCGAGTGAAAGATCAAAACCCTGCGAGACGACAAGGGAGGGGAGTACATGAGCAATGCGATGCTCAAGTTCACCACTGAGTGCGGTATAGAGCGCCAGCACACAGTTTGAGCGCAGAATGGAGTTGCAGAACGAGTTAATCGCGTCCTGAGCGAGCGCATTACAGCCATGTTGAAGGAGTCAGGCCTTGCAATGGCCTTCTGGGGCGAAGCACTCGCTTCCCTCGTGCATGTGTGGACTCGATGCCCCACAGCCGCTCTGGACGACTCTACCCCCTTCCAGCGATGGCATGGATGCAAACCAGACATCTCCCACCTTCGTGTATGGGGATCGACTGCCTGTGTCCATATTCAAGAGGATAAACGCATACACATCAATGTAATGTATCACTAGAGGTGGTACAGGTCATGGCAGTGAGGGTGGTTGCAGCTGCATTGCCCACAGGTACAGTGGGACATGAACAAGAAGCTCAAATGAGATGCGTCATGACAATCTGGTAGATGCAGTGATTGCGCATCAACCCCTCTGTGGTTGCTTTGTCATTGATACTTAGAGTTTTAGCCACTACCATATTTGTTAGTGTATCTAGCTACTGTATTTAGCCTTGGAGTTCGATGTAATGGCTTCCTTAGTCTCTTGCATCGAACTCCAGCTGCCCAGTGCAGTTGTTTTATCAAAATCAAGTAGAAATCACTGCTTCCAACAGTCCCATGTGATCGGCATTCAAATTGACACTGTCACCACTTTGGACAGTGTAACTTGCACAACAATCCCACTGAATGAGTAATGCCTCAAAGAATAAAGTCCTTCAAGTCAAATTAAACACTGGTCAAAATACAATCAGTCTGATGCATGCTTTCTGCTATAACTCACTGAGCTGTGAAACATGCTCCTTGCTGTCAGATACTTGGTGACTGGTCCCTGTCATCGCTCCATCAATGCAACCCATGAGACGTTTTGGTACTCACCTGGTCAGCATTTCTTTGTTGCTGCTAGCTGTAGTATGTGAGTTGCTCAATATGTATGCCACTGGCGCATCTGACTGTGGAACAAACCCACCTGTGTTGCTCTCAGAGGCACTGCAGATATTACCACATATCTGACATGAAATCATCACTCCATGTGCGATCATACTGACATGCAGCCAGGTGGACAGCACAGGTGGCACAATGTGCACAAAAATCCCTTACCCTGAGGAAGCCAGAGCTGTGCTCGTAAGCAGGACACAGGTTTATGTACTAAACAAAAAAGGACACCTAGATATGTAATGGAAGTCCGGGGTCGTAGAGTTGTGTCCTGAGGGAGATTGACCTGGAGTTATTGTCTAAGAGAGTTGGAGTTGTATCCAGAGTAACGGAGATGGAGCAGGATATGACAGCCGCCGTGGCTGGATCTGAGGACTGTAGTAATACCCACTTTCAGGCTATGTCAATCCATTCGGGACTCATGAAATGGACAGGCACAGATCACAAGGAGGTTCACACGTCTCAACTCACCCTCTCCATAGACCTTGTCCTCTCTGATGTGCATGAACCTGCTGTGGAAACGCTATACTGAGCACTACCCAAGAACTTCGACAGGGGGATGTGAGTTTCTGACTTGTATGCCATGATGCCTGGCATATCATGCTGCTACTGAGGAACAGGATCAGAAACAACATCCCTAGCGTTGTTCTTAGGCAGTAGTACTTTCTGACTCTCCTCTAGCGTCACACTCATCCAGTGGCTATGGGATTAATGCCACAGAATGCACAATGGGCCCACATGATAAAACAACTGCACTGCACAGCTGGAGTTCGATGTAAGAGACTAAGGAAGCCATTACATCAAACTCCAAGGGTAAATACAGTAGCTAGATGCACTAACAAATATGGTAGTGTCTGAAACTCTAAGTGTCAATGACAAAGCAACTACAGAGTGGTTGATGCGCAATCACTGTATTTAGATAGATAAGGTGCGCTCCAGCCAAGCACATTAATTTGCCATGTTGCAACATTGGTACATAACCCAATCAAATCATATCCCCAATCTCAGGTACTTGCTAAATATATGTATCTGATTATATTCTATGATGATGTCAGATTCCTGGGTCCAATGTCTCACAACCAAAGTGGAAGCCCTAAAGGCTATCAAGCCTTTTTTTTGCCTTTGTGAAGAACCAGTTGCAGACACAGTTTAAAATCTGGCGCTCTGCCACAGGGGGATGAGTTCCTATGCAATAATGTTACTCATATTCTCCAATCCACTCCCTAATGCAACTAGTGTAAAAACAACTGCACTGGACAGCTGGAGCTCGATGTCAGGTCTAAATACAGTAGATAGATACACTACCAAACAGCCAAGTGGCTGAAACTCTAAGTATGAATGACAAAGCACCTAGAAAGGGTTTGATGCGCAATCACTGCATCTAACAACTAGCAGAATGGTGACACTGAGTGTGACATGAGAACACTGCATCATGGATAAAGCACCATCAATGTGTTTACAGGAATGCCTTCCTGATTCTTATTGGGAGACAAACCCCCTTAGGGACATGTTAGTAAGAAGGGATATAAACTCTCTATAGAACTGTTCACCTTCATATATTCAGGTGTGGAGCTTACATACTACTGGAGGAAGTTTGCACTGGAAAACCTCAACCAAAGTCTCAGCTAATGGATATATCTTCAATGTTGTATTGGCAGGATCTGATTTTAATTCAATCTTTGCCTGGCCTAACAATGCCATATTTATGGTATGTCATAAATCTGTTATCTGTATCTAATCTAATCATAAGGTGGACAAGTATAGTACTCACTAAACATTGTGTACTGATATGACAAGCTGATGATGATGAGTCCATGATCAATGATGGAAATACAGCTCTCTTCAGGCCTCTACTGGTAAGTTTACCTTTGAATCTCTATTCAAAGGTGAACTTACCAGTGTGAATTCATCTCATATTCAAGGTCTCCCAGGCTGCAGTCTTGGTTGGGTATAACCAGGTTGCATGATGGAGGGCAATATTAATGATGTTCTAGGGCTGGCCTCAAGACTCCTCCAGCTGGGCCAGGCTTCAATTTTGCACAAGGGCTTGCTGGTGGCCAGCTTGCAGCTTGGCTTCACTTCTGGTAAGCCATAGCTCTGGCCTTTATATACAAAACACACTGTGTTTGCTGATTGGGTTCCCATATGTATCCCCGCTAAAGGTGCCTGGGTTGTTTACCTGTGTGTTGTGTTGTCACTGGTCCCAAGATCATATTCCCGTGATCTTATGCAAGTCGGAAGACAGAGAGATCAGGAGAAATAATATATGAAGACTGGGGAACCTGTTGTGTATCTACAACATGTATGTGTGACAGAATCGAAAGGACAGACAAGACCAATCCCAACACAGGCCACTATACTTGACTTGCAGAATTATGAGTAGGTTGTTCTGTGGCATCCTTTGACCCACTATGTTCAAGGGTGAAGAATGAAAGAAATTGACTGACACACCACCCCATCACCTTCAGCAGGTGTTCAAACAACTGCTCTCGAAGCTCTTCAATGCTTGCTTGTTCCACACCCTCCAGTCGGTTGGTTCCCACACCAATCTCACTGATTATCCCCCTCCAGTTGCCTGTCAACTTTGTGCAACAAACGTGATGAATCTTTGTCACACATGCACTGAGATCTCGCAGGCTTTGCTAGATGCAGTGATTGGCTTGTTTGGTGGTGTAATCTACATAGAGTATTTAGCTTTGGAGTTCAATGTAGTTGCTTCCTTAGCTTCTTACATCAGACTCTGGCTGCTGCCCCATCACTGCTTGGATGCCACTGACTCTGGACTGAAGATTGTCAATGGTTTCTGCTTGGTGGGAAAAGTCCCTTGTCAGGCCAGAAACCTTTTGTTCCAGATTGCCAGCTAAGGTTTGACTTGTTTGAGCGACAACACTTGTTCAGTAATAGGGATGCTCAAAATTGAGTGAGGTTTGCACCTTGCATTGCACCCATCATTGCCATCTAGCTCTCAAACAAACATGAAGGGTAGATTCACACATTCAAGTTGACACACATGAATTCTCTAACATTTTGTAGCCTACTCTTCACAAGTACTAGGAACAAGCCAAATGTTCCCAGACTACAGGTGAAGGAATCCAGCAGTCCAGTGAAGAAGAATGCCCCGATGAAGTTCATGAGTTGTTAGTGCAAAGACACTGAATCTAGCATGTTTCTCCCACTGTCTTTGGAGTCTTACTTGATCTTATTCATCCTGTCTTCTACAACCAGTCCAATAATGGACAATCACCTATTCAAAAACAACTTGCATTTACTCTCTACCATATGGTGCATTTACTAATGCCTGCTGCAACTTGCACATGATGCTCGACAAGCAATTTTATCAAGCACTCTCAAACACTTTGTAGCCTGGCTTGTTCCTATGATCCGCATTCCAGCGCACCACCTCACACACATCACCTATTCAAAGTGAAGCTGCAACCCCCCATCACATTGTGATGCTGCTGCTGATTAGAACAACATACAGTTATGACAGACTGAGCTGTTGAGAGGCCAGTTGACGGTCAACAGCAATGCTGACTCAGACTCACTGAGGTTGTGACTGTTGGTAGACTGTGTCAATCTATTCATGAATGTCGCTTCAACTGCATGAAAACCAAGGTGGTCAGTATCATTGTCCAGAGGGTATATACATAATTGTGGCTAGTGTGTTGTTCTATATGACAGGTCCAAATATTATCTGTGAGGATCAGAATTCAGAGCTCTTCAACTTTCCATCATTACATTAGGATGGAGATTTAGCAATCGCTGAGGTACATGACAGACCAGGGTTGTGCTGAGACAATATGGACCAGCCAAGTATTACAAGGAGAATTGCAGCAAATATGCCAACATGTGTGATCGCTCTGCATGAGAACCCTTACAGTCATGCTCTAATCCACTTGGAGGGCAACCACATCAAAAACACAGCACACAGCACAGCATAAAAGTGGGGGACAAAGACACACACCAGTATTGAATTTTGTTGACTAACTGCATTGTTCCATAGCAGCATGACACAAATTTCATTAAATGAAACAATAAAATGCAGTGATCTGGGGAAACACAATATATACTCATCCTCAGCCCCACAGACATAACAAACAACATGGGCATCTATCTCATTTCCATCTGTTCCCAGTGAAAAATGGACCATCTATTCTACTGAGCAATGAATATACCGGTGGCATTGGTTGCTGATGCTAACCACCTTGTTGATTGGCTAGTGAATGCTTATGAGAATACCAGTGAGACTTGTGTGATCAACACATAAACAGGAACACGGAGCAGAGACAGTGAACATATCAGCATCAGAGATGTTGCACTTGCTCAAGGGAAACCACCATGGAAAGGATGAGAGATGTGAAGTGGAGCTTCTGCAGTTGTACCTAGGTGGGGGACAAGCTGAAGATGGCCCAAACCTAGGCCACTTGCAGTCTGTTACGATTGATCTTTTCCCCTTTTCTTTTACTTTGATTTCACTATGCTTAGTACTACAGGTACTAACCTATGTTCAATCTGCAAGGCTTAACCCTTTGCCCCATTTACCTTTTATACCTTTGATCTGATTACATGACTCCGGTCCAACCTGTTGTTTCATCATTGCTTCCTTTCCTTTAGCTTCCTTTGATCTGCTAGGGATTATCTTCATTTCTGTCATCATTTCAATGGCTTCCATGTTTATCTTTTATACTTCAATCTGTCTCAGACGGTGCTCCCACTCTGTACAACTCCAAATTTTGCTCTTTGACTGTTCAGCTCTTCCTGGCCACCCCTTTGGGCCTGATGATCTGTGCTCATTTACCTATGTATAAATACCTCACGGAAATACCCTGTATTCCTAGTCTTGATTTTTGCAATCTAGCTGAGTATCTCTACTCCTCTCTGGGCTTCACCTAAGCTAACCTTGTTGCTGTGGTCAACGACCAGCTCCTCAGTCTACCCTGATCACAAGGAGAAGTCACTTGCTCCTATCTATATTACTTTGGATGTACAAAGTGCACAGTTCTGGAAGTACATATAGGATGTTAGCTTTCTGATTGCGCACTTCGCGCATTTTAGCTAATATACTTTATTTGGATATTGCGCCACACTTGTGGCTAATTGTTTGTGTTTGTTTCACACCTAGTTTATAGTCGGAGTTCCACAGTGTTCGCTTTCTTCAGTTTCTCACTGTGGACTCCAGGTATGTCGCATTTAGCCTCTAATACACCAGTTTCTCACTGTGGACTCCAGCTGTGTGATTCCAGCTGATAACATAGGATTATATTGGAAATAGGTGGGATTGTCAGGGACTGTTGGAATAGCTCTACTCTTGATTGGAGATGAGAGTATAATATGGAAAAATTCCTATGGAAGATAGGATATGTCCTGCTTGATTAAGCTAACTGATCTGTGTGCAAAACCAGGAGACTGAGTGTTTCATTTTGATTGTATGGTGCATTACTCACAACAGTCACTGAATGCCAGATTCATAAGTGAGCAGCCATGTACTCATCTCTCTGTCATCATATAGGGGATCAATACCCATACTTAGGTTATGTGAGGTTCCTAAGTTTGATTAGCACTACTCTATGGCAGCTGGCATTGTTGTAAATGTATTTATGTGTAGTAATTTCAGAACACCCAAACAGCAGTCCTTATCCATCTGAGCGATCCTGCTCCAATGCTCCTAGTGTGTGGTCTGGTCTCACCTGTCAAGTATAGAACACTTAGAACACTTCTGAATCTTTAGAGTAGACAGTGCGGAACTATCAACTTGTGGTGCCTACTATATGATACAAGCTATACATTTACTGGTGGTTTATATCAATATAATACAAGGATAATTGAGAATACATGTAGTACAGATGCAGATTCATGATATGTAAAAATGAATCTCATTGCCTGCCTTCAAGCCTGGGACACTTTTGCTTTCAAATGTTTTAACTGATCCTCCAGGTCCTGGATCCAGGAATTTATATCCTCATTATTTTTGTCCATGGCATGCTTTTTCTCTAGCTCTGCCACATGGTCACACATTGTCATAAACATTTCCTTCAAGGAGTGAATCTCTTCACTAGCAGCAAGACTTTGCAATGCAGCCACTTTCCCTCAAGGACAGCGGATGTCAGGAAGGCCTGTGTTCTTGGTCACAAACTAAGCAGGCAATGAAGATCAGTGTGTAATTACCATCAACCTTGCAGCAGGTCTTGTGGAAGACACATGGCTCATACACCTGTGTTAAAGGGCCTTCCTCCTATACACACTCCAATCCATGCTTCCTGCATGCATTGCAAACCTGCAAAGAGCATCCTACTCAGTGACTCCTCCATTTCTAATTGTTGCTTCCACACCTTTAAATCTAAAGAATTTTCCTCTTTTTCTGGGTCTTCCAATCCTTCTGTCTCAATTGCTTTTCCTTTGCCTGTGTGTCTTGCAGAGTTGGAAGGGCTAGAGTCACATGGCATTGCTGTCTTTGTGCATCTTGACAATTTCCAGGACTGCTTCATTGTTTTTTTTTGTTCTTGCAGGGGCTTCATCAATGGCTTCATCCATTATGGCATGCTTCTTGTGATTGTGAGTTGTTCTGAGCCTTGTGATGCTTCTACCATTTGCAGCATTGGCTTCAGTTTTGCAAGCAGGGTCACTGCCCATGGGCACTGGTAGTTGCCACTGTCAGTAAAAATCAAACAAATCAAACATATTCATTTTTTGGGGTGGTACCCACTATTTTCCACATCAGCAAGTGCAGGGGTTTGGTTGGAGGAAGAATCCTGGTCTTGCACCAGGAGGGCTCTTGTGTAGGTGTGCACAAAAACCTCACAATCTCCACCTCTGGAGCCACTGTGTGAGACATATCTGTTCTCAGTGTCACTATACAGCAAATCGTTAGATGGAAGAGCAGAACAGGACTTGGAGTACTCACCAGATTGTGGAAGAATCTGCCACCAGAGATTATTCCTAGTCAGCTGAGGCAACAACCCTACCGGAACATTCAAGTATCCCTCCTTTGTGATGGATGCCATCGGTCATCAGCACACACACTGTCAAATGACAATGTCTCCATTGCCATACTAAACTGGTAGTGGCACAACAGCATGGCCCTGAGACTCCCAAGAAGTTTTGGATGTGGATACACAGCACTTGCTTTTGGAATTCTGTGCTGTAAATGCGACAAAAACATCCAGTTGATCTGAGGGCCAGGAACACTTATCTCTTCACATCTAAGATTGTCCCATATCCAGGGCCTCCAGGCTTCCTTTGGCCCATCAATATGAGAAATGATGTGGAGGGCAGCCTGTACATGGGCCATGGTAAGCAGAACTTTGTCATCAATGGTTTGAGATGTGTTCATGATGTAGGACTGAGTTGGGTTGATCATTTATGTCAGAGAGAGTGGAATTTTTGCAGGGACCTGCTGTGGTATTTTACTTAAACAAGTGGGACCTGGGGACTTAATGAGGCAAGTGTTTGCTTCACTACCCAGTAACCTTACATAACACATGCTGTGCTTTGTTTTCTGAGTCTGGCGTTCTGATACACTAGACTTGTTAGCCATACTCCCTATGTTACCATGTCTTTCACCCTCACCGAATTCA
This sequence comes from Chiua virens, assembly GCA_019787685.1. Lineage (NCBI taxonomy): Eukaryota > Fungi > Basidiomycota > Agaricomycetes > Boletales > Boletaceae > Chiua > Chiua virens. The sequence goes on from JAHNUO010000037.1 coordinate 86,054, forward strand.
ATACATTACAAAAATACATTGTCAAGCTCACCACCATCAACAAGGGAAATGCACTTTCTAACCCTGACAAGGAATACCTGCAGGTACATATGTCTGACAATTGTATCCCAGATATGGTGCCACCAACCTTATTTTTGTTTTTTCAGTGACAGCAAGTATGAGACACCACCATCAGCTACACATCTGAAGTAATGAATAAGACAGACTCTATTGAGTTTGCATTGCTGGTGTGTCCATAGGGGGTTGAGAGTGTGTTCAACTGGCTCCAAGGATGGAAGAAGAGGAAGAAAAAAATGGGTGAGTTTTCTATCAGTGTGAGGTTTCAATATAACCTTGCCCACTCATGATTAAATAGAAGACAAAAGCACATTGGGGCAGGCAGTTGAACACAATCCTCTAACTATGGGGACTCAAGTAAGTGACATTTTATAAATCACAAGGCACACTCATCATTTTACAAGATCTCTGTTGGTGATAGCACCCAGAAACACCTGGCCCCTAAAAATCCCACCAAGGACCATGCACCTAAATGTGTCCTACTGTCAAGCAGTTCACTTACCAACTTCCACATCCAACCCCTCTTTAATTTGCTTCAAGACAAACCTAATGTAGCACAGAAGGTAGTCAGACTCAAGGAAGCAGTTCAAATCATCAATTTTGGAGTGGATTCAATCATCGTCCAGTGGCACATGAAAGACATCATGAATTCTTTTTTTCAATCAGACCTGGTAATTGTAAAGGCTGCTCAAGTCTTGATTGCATGTATGCAGTATTGTGCCTTGTATGGAAAAACTATTGGAACATAAGTGCCACATTAGATGTCTTAGACATACCACAATTTTATTGTTCAATCTCACCAGGTTAAACCTTCCAAACTTTAATGCTTCCAGACAATTTCCGAACCTCTTCCAGTGATTCCAGAAGAAGTTCGTATACTAGTAGTATACAAGATCATAGGCATAGACATTCCAGTCCAGTATATATAACATCCTATGTATTAGTTTATACACACTTGTTGAATTCTATTATACCTTGTGACTGACTTACCAGGTCTGTGTGCTGAGCATCCATCCCTGGTGTTGTATTCAATGGTAGACAGTATGTGATGACAGCAAGTAGTCTGTTAGAGCACAAAAAATCAGCTTCTATATGTTTTCCATAGAGCTAGCAATACTCTGAACCAATGTAGGAACCCCATTATCTCTGTTCACTGGCAAGGTATGTACTAGAACCAGATTCCTGAATATTCATCGGTTCTTGGGAGATCCATGGACATACATGTGTGCAAAGATTACAGCTAATGGCAGTTGTGTCAACTTAGTAATTGAATAGGAATTCATGTACACCATGTAAATGTGACCAGGAAGCTCCTTGCAATCAGGCTTCATGAATAAGGCCTCTTATGCCTTCAAGACATCCTGAAATGCTGTGGTCTTTTGGAACAAATGTTTTACCACATCCTCAAGCTCTGGCAGGAGACTGGAGATGTTACTCATAGGGTCTCAAATCTTTGTGTACAACCTCACATCCTTGACTGTGATAATATCAACTATGTGCTTGGTCTTGTCCATTCCAGGCCAGAGTATTTTCTAGATGAACTTCTTTTCCTTCTCAAACACAATCAATTCATTTCTATCTATTTTTCCACTATCTTTCGTGAGCTCACACATGTCAATGTGAGCTGCAAGAAGCTTCTACTTATCGCTAATTGTCAACTCTTTCACACACTCAATCATACTTTCAAATTTCAAATTCTGTTATGTTCAAAAGCAAAAACCCTGGCTTTGGCAGGATTTGAGGTATATAGAATGAGACATTGTAATTGTCATAATTGAGGTACTTTGGCTCCAGAACAGACTTGATCTTGGAGAGAATTTTTGCCTTCAATGTGTCCTAAGGTTTGTAGAGACTGAAGTTAATCTCAGCATTCTTTGAGTGTCACTTTGCCTTTGATTTCAACCACAGAAGGATAAGCAACAAAGAGGTCACTTTTTGAATACAGAAGCCTGAACCTTAGACTTGGTCACTGACTTTGGATTTATTGAGTGGTGGACATTTTTTTTATTATGAAGGGAAGCTGCATGACCAATCCAAGTCTGTAAAATCCATCTGATCAATCTTGAAATATTTCTAAACACATCTTGTGCTTGAAAACTAGCATGTCCACACTAACCACATTCAATCAGTGTTGCTTCTTGGAATGGTACCAGGCAACAATAGAGCATGTCCTCTTTCCATGCAAAATAGAAGAATGGGAGAAAAAAGTGTGTGATCTCTTTTGCAGTGACATTTCAGTGGTAAGGGGTTAAGGAACATTCGGAATGCAAAACAATAGTGGCTTATCAGAAATGCAGGTCACATTAACTGCCAAATATCTAGATGAGATCAGCATTCATTATGATTCATGCAGTGAAGATGAGAAAGCATTAATTGTTTGCTCAAATATTTAGGTTGAACTGTAGAACATTGCCATAGTTACACAGGAGAGTCTTGACCAGACAGGCAAATACACTGGGGTTAGAGTAAGTTGTTGTCTGTTTCTCTGAATTACAGTTCATTCATTTCATATGTACAAATGAATGGTTTTCAATGAAAGCACAATTGTATTGCTTGAGGCTTTCAGAAACTAGGAAATAGTGTCAGATTGGGCAGGATCTCTGTCCAAGTTCTTCTTCGAAGATCCAAGTCTGGTAAGCCGTTAGCCATGAGTGGAGGAATGAATGTTATTTTCTGAAAACTTCATCCAGGAAGCAGAAAGAAAAGTAATCAGTGTTCTGCATTATATGAGACAAGTGAGAAAAAGAAAGAGGTTCAGAAAGGAATTTGAATGGTACATCCTGGTAAGTTAGGGTCTAGTGACATTTGTTACCTTACTTCCTGCTGACTTCCATACTGATATCTGGGGCCATTTAGAGCTCAGGTCTCACAACAATTATCCTTCAGGTTAGTAGGAAATGGATAGATATCATGAACCATTCTGAGCTCTTGCAAGTTAGCTTCTGAAAGTATCAGTGGAGGAAAGCTCTGCTACTCTGTTTCATTGAGTTGACTGAGGGATTCATTCTCCAGTCAACACATCAAAGAGATTACAGATGTGGCTCTAGATACTCAAGGATGGCAGATGTTGCCACAGGATATTTTGAGACTGATGTCTGACAAGAACATGGTCCTGATGGCTATCAAGCCACATTCCATATTTTTTCTTTGCTCCACACAGAACTTCACTGCCACATGTTCTGACAAGATACTCCCCACTATTTCACAGTTCAACTTCAACTTCAAGGAGGAGAAATTCACAGTGAATGCAACCTGCTAGGGTTGGATCCAATACGACCATGAACAGTTTGAAGTTGGAGATATCCACAAAATATTTCATTCTTTATGTCAACTCACTGAAAAAAGCTGGAACAACTGGAACATATCCAATGATATGAAGTTGATTCTGAGCTTGAGCAGAGCCTTAAGGGAACAATGCCAGGATCACAAGAGCGAAGCTCACAGGAACTGGAACCAAAATCTGGAAGACTTTGCAGCTTGCCTGGAATGTCAGGTTTGTGCACACCTGGATAATGGTGAGAAGTGTGTCTAGTATCACACAGTGAAAGAGAGAATTTTTAGTGGTCATCTGATGGAGAAGTTGATGCTGCCTGAAGAGGGTGATGATGCACTCAGCCTGTTGGTATGGTTACCAATCTGTCAACTTATCCTGAGGGTTTTCTGATGAGATGACAGATGACAGATAAGAAAAAAAATGGCTAAAAAATGTGCACCATTAAGAGAGCTTGACTTTACAACAATCAAATTTGATCCAGAGATTGTGGAGCAGTGTGGGCAGTTGATCATTTACTTGGTTGATGGTCATACTCAAGATCAGGTCAGTTGTGTAGTTCAAAGGTGATCACTTGCATGGAAGGAAATGTCTTTCCCAAGGTCTTGGAATTACCATCACAAAAAAGTTGCTGGATATGGCAAAGAAGTACACACAGGTAATATGGAGTTTCAAGGATCTTTGAGAGCACTGGGAGGTAGATCTGTAGCAAATTGTAGTATTTGATGTAGTTCATCTATACAAGTCATCTGACTCTTTTCTAAGCATGATAAATGTTGGAAGATGTATAAACTGTCTGACTGTTCCAGGTAGTTCCTGCACTTCCAAGGCTTCTGCTTCCAGAAGTACCAGAATGACTATAGACTTAGTAGTACCTTGGGTACTACAATACTATTAGCTACAATCATTCATGCATTAACATTAGTGCTTATTACAGGTACAGCATACATTATAGTAGATATATGTATAAAGATGTTCTACTGTATATATGAATAAGAATCTTCCTCTTTCTATCCTCCACAACATTGTCTTGAGCTCTACTATCAGGTAGTTACCAGAGCAGTGGCTCTGCACTTGAGACAACTGGCTCCTTTGGAACCTGTCTATTCTAACAATAAATTGAACAGCACTACTGTGAACACATTTGATGCCCTACCTAGTTCCAATCTCCAGAACCACTGGAAGTGTATAAATCCCTAGCACTGTCAAGAGACTGGATATTTGTGCTATTGTTGAACATATATGGTCCAAAGAGGTCCTGGCTATCCCAAGGGAGAGAGACACTGCTCTGGTGACTTAGCTGGATGGACGCTTAAGTGGAAATTATACTGAGTCAAGAGACATGATGATAGTTATATATGATGTAAGTCACAATTTGGTATTAGAATTCTAAGTATTACTATTATATATTACCAAGCATGTAGTACTGAGCATTCCTGGTTTGGAAGTACCAGAATCTACAGGAATAATCTGGAACCATTAGGGACCATCAGGTTGCATTTTAATGCCTGGAGTGTCTGTTTACACAAAACACAAAACAAACAATATTGCTATTTGATGCAGTCTACCTATCCATTAAGTAAAACAGGTGTGGCCCTACTCTATCCTACAATGCAGGAAGTACACATAGAAAAGACCAGATCTGGTGTGCCCTCTACCAAAGATGGGATCTCAATAACTTCTTCTCCTGGATGGTAGTATGCACTTGTGTCATCAATGCACTGGATTGCTTGTTCCTGTGTAATGCCCATCCACTTCAGGGGGCATTCAGCACATTGATGGCAAAGGCAAGTTCTTCTCGCTCCTCCTGAGCAAGGGCATTCTTGTCTTGTTGTAATCTGTTCAGGTCCTTTTACCTCCAGGATAATAAGGCACAGGCTGATCAAACTCCATTTTCCAATCTTACCTATGGTTAACTGAGTTGGTGATGTCACTCAACCACTGGACAAAACTTATGAAGTTCTGATCTGTACTGAAGTGTGAGGAACATCTGGCACAAGGTTCAGTGAAATCCAGTGTGGTAATTGTTCATCAGCAAGTCCTTCAAATTCATCTTTGTGAGATGTATGACTGCCTGGGTTAGATGCATTGTCTCATAGTTGTAAAAGTTGCCTCTGCTGACAATTGTTGCAATGGGGGTGTACAGTGTGTGCAGGACTCCCAGTGGCTGGAACCTGAGTGATTAGTGTTTAAAAGTCCGGTCCAGTCTGGTTGTCCATGGTCCAAATAAGGCAACTGGACCAAGACTGGTCCTAAAAAGGTCCTGGACCCTTGCAACCACAACTGGACCAAAAAAAAACTGGACCAAAATGATCTTTTGATTAGTTGCAACCAGTTGCAACCGGTTTTGTGCTAAACCAGTCCTTTGACCCCTTTCCCATGGGACCCAAGATTAGCCATGGTGAAATGAAATATACTATGGACTCCTGGCTATCTACTGACCCTTAGATCATAAGGTCTGGATCACAGGATCAAACAATATTTCCGGGAGGCATGTTAGACAGAGGGGGTCCCAACTCAGTTTTTGATGTAGAAATTCAAATAAAATAGCTAAAATTCTGAAAGTATTGTGGGAAGTACCTATCTATAGGGGCTAAAGACTGGTCTACTTTGCAACCGGTTGCAACCGGTCCTGGACTGGACTTTTATTTTTTCAAAATCAAGGCAACTGGCAACTGGACTGGTTGACAACTGGATGCAACTGCAACTGTAGTCCAGTTGCCTACCAGTCTGGTCCAGTCCAGTTGCCAGTCTTTTGAGCAGTCCTAGACTGGACTTTAAAACACTATGAGCAATGGTTTCACAGAATTAATAAATGACTCAATGAACAAACAATATCTTATGTACATGAGGTCACCTTTCTCCAGGCACGTGGTAGCAGTGTTGGCATTGGGAAACTTGCCATCAGTAGATACTTCTGTCACATTGGACATCACTTGCTGTAGGTTAGACCAGTTGGGCAGGATTTCTGTTTGGGACGTAGAATTCCCCTTAGCTTCACTCTAGCATTTATAGGGTCATCCTGGAATCAAGATTCAAATGAAAAGGCCAGAATGGTGATAAAAGTATATGATAAATATGAGCCCATTTATGTGATCATTTTGAGCCCCTTATCAAGGAAAATGGCGGTCAGGTTATGGAGATAAAAATGAAACAAGGGTATTTGAAGCATGAATGCAAGATTGATATGAAGGGTATTTTTGTGGGACTTGTGAGTGTGACCAATGGATTTGGAGGGTTTAAAACCCCCCCAGAAAAATGCTAGCATGGTTGTGGAATGGTTCTCATACTGTAATTGTTGATAGAGAAAGGAGATAGTGATACTGTTTGCTTAGCTGATTTTATTGGGCTTAGCAATTGTTATCATCTTGTTCAGAGAATTTAATATAGGCAGGGACAGGTGCATTCTTATTTTTAGCTAGTGTTCCTGAGGCTAGAAAAATCGATCATTGTTGAGGGGATAGAAGCCAAGGTAGTCTCATGGTGTGAAATACAATTCCAGAGACCTCAGGAGTGTTTCTAGGTAACTTCTAGAGATAAATTAAACAAGGCAATGTTATAGTATGGCAGCAAGATGAATATCAAGACAATTTCTCTGGGTCTTGTTGATGTGACTAGTGGAATCAGAGGGTTCAGAAACTGCCAGAAGAATGCTAGAATAGCTCAATGACCATCCCTGGGTATAATATGCTGTAATGTCATATAGAGGGAAGGAGGAGGAGATTGTGTCTTTCACTAAGCTGATTTTATTGGGCTTAGAAAACATTACTATTGTATTCATAGGGCTTAATATGTGTAGGAACAGGTGCATTCTTATTTGTAGCTAGTGTTCTTGAGGCTGGACAAATCAAGCTTTGCTTGGAGGGCAGAAGACAAGGTAATTTTATAGTTTGAGATATTATACCAGGGACCTTGGGAGTGATGTTAAAGTACTTCTATGTATGATATATGCCCAGGAGAATGCCAAACCTGTCCTAGAAAAAGTGCAAAACACAAAGATACAGATAAGTACAGCAAAGATAGCACTGTACATTGATATGAAAGGCAGACAACTATGTATAAACATGTTGTGACCACGAGTGCATTCTCAATTAATGCCAGGCGAGTCCCCTGCATAGTGCAACATCTCTGTTGCACTCATGGTCATGATCTAAAAAATGATTCACTATTGTAAGCCTGATTCTGACTGTTTGATCATATCATGGCAGAAAGCATACTTGGTCATCTGTTGCTTTCTCTTCAATCTGACCCACATTGCCTACTGTCATGACATGGTCCATGGTGGAAATTGGTTGAGCCAGATAGCACATTTGGAAAGATTCAGTGAGAATACGATAGCCATGGTCTTGCCACATGATCCAAGCAGGGGCCTGAACCATGTGATTGAATTAAACTTTCTATTTCAGATGTCTATGCTCAGATGAGTGTGCCAAGTCTGTTCCACCTGATGAGAGGTGTGATCTGAATCAAATATCAGAAAATACACTTACCCTCTTCAGGAGCTCCATCATTATTGTCCTTATTTGATGACAACATAAACATTTGATCCAGCATGTCATCATACATTTGCTTTATAGAGGAGGGTGGAGGGGATCATCAGGATCAGAAATGCTACTAAGATTCCATTGCTATGTGAAGTGGTCCAGGATTTCATCAAAGGACAGCACTACAGAAGATAAGGATGGCAAATCAACAGAAGGTTGTCAACTTCCAGAGGATCTTGAACTCAAATAATTAAGCCAATCATTAAATGACCGTATATTGAATGGTGGGAAAATGCCAGATGATGATGTGGAGCAACTGTGAAGTTCCTTTTTGTTTGAGGGAGTTAGGATAGAAGAGGAAGCAATTTTTAGTTTTGGTAGCTGCTCTAGAATTCTATCTATGGAGAGTTTGCCCTGTGCCTTGTTATCTGCCATGGAGACAAACACCAATTGGTGGAGGGTCAGTCGGTGATCTTTATTAATGCAGATAGAGAGCTGAGTTAAAACTAGTTGAGTGGATAGAGGGTGGCTATTATGCTGCGTAATGTGTCATTGACAATGTGTGCAATAGATGACAGAAATTTGAATGGATCAGATCACCATGTTATATATATACCTTTATACATAAGGGTCATGGTTCAATGAGACACATGTTACGTTCAATAGTCAATGTATCAATTACATCAAGGGTTATGTGGTAGACTAGTTAGATGTGGTTAGCTTAGCCTGGGGCCTGAGAGATTATATAGATATTGATATGGCTTTCAATCAAATGATTTTTGTTTTTTTTTTTTTTCATTTTCTCTAACCACATGATGGCAAAGAAAGTCAAGAGCATGTAGATTCCAACCAATGCAAAGTTTTCCCAATTCTCAACAAGTGAAAAATATATTGATATGTACCTTAATTTGACATGTCTTGGATTTTGGACAATCCATGGATAGGGGCTAAAGACTGGTCTTTGACTGGTCTTTTATTTTGTCAAAATCAAGGCAACTGGCAACCGGACTGGTTAGCAACCAGATGCAACTGCAACTGCAGTCCAGTTGCCTACCAGTCCAGTCCAGTCCAGTTGCCAGTCTTTTGAGCAGTCCTAGACTGGACTTCAAAACTCTATATATACTGCCAATTCCTTTGCCTTCAATCATAACTTATTACTATTTAGATATTCATTTTCATTGCTGTTTCTTTTTGTCTCATTCAAAATTGAATACCGTCATATGCAATCTGGCTGCTCTATGAAGTGACTCGTGCAGGTATAGACTTGAAAGAAGCCCGAAGAAGACAAGCCAGATACATAGACAACTGCACCTCATATTAACTATTCTCATTTCTTTTCACTTGCATTTCATTTCATTAATCACTTCATATTCATTGCTTACTTTAGGGATTGTGACTGGATTGGACATAGGACACAGATTGATTACTATACTACAATACAGTGGGAATGACAACTCTATCTACAGAAGCTGTAGCACAGTCTTCACCTTCTTCAACTTGGCCTCCTTTGATGTGATTGCCACCTCTCTATTTGCCAGCTGCATCTCAAGTGCCTTGTACTCAGTTTTGAAGGCGAGAACCGCCTCCATAGCAATCATTTGGCTACATCAAATTGAGAGCATGTGGGTCTGTCTTGACCCTACATCTTTTGCTTCTTATTGGAGGCTGTTTCCTCTTCCTCCTCATTGTCCATGATGAGTGCCTTAGCCTTAGGTTGTGGTTTCGGCCTTGCCTTGCGCATATCTGAAACTGGATTAAATGGTTCCACAAATAGTTGGTGTGGTGGTATGAACACCACCAGTTTCTGCAAAGCTAAATTGGGTATTAGTACACATGGACTGACAAGCAATATGTTGTTACACACCTGGGACCCTTGTTGCTTCTGCCTTCCCATCTGCCTTCATCCTCTTGCTGCCATGCCCACTCAAGTAAGTGCAGCTCTGACGGTCCTTCCTGCAGTGTCTGCATACACAACTGAGGACCCCAAAGCAGGGGTACCCTGCACCTTCACACCACTCACACAGTACCTCATGGTCGATGTCGCCATCTTCCTGCAACAAATTGGTATGGGTTGGTGGCATGCTCTTGGCTGTGCTGGTCTTGATGATGATCGGCCCATCCTCGTCAGACTTGTTCTCCATGACAATGAGGCACTGTACCTGCAATCTAGTCAGCATCTTGTGTATCAGATAGGTATCTGGACATGCACCTTCCATTTCTCTCTTCCCTCTGGTGCTTTCCTCTTCTCCTTGCACCTTCCTTGCACCTTCTTGTCTCCCACATTGTCTCCTCCCTCACTCTCATGCACTACTGCCATCACCTTCGCTGTGTCATTGACTGCCTTTCATAGCTTCTTGGCCGCATCCTACCTCTCTATCGATTTCTGTGACTCTTGAATTATGAGGATGACTGTGTTGTCAACCTGAGCCTTGATGCCAGCATCCTGAGCCTGTTGAAGGCAGTCACTGAGATGTTTCTGTAAAAACAAGTTGTTTGCGGTTAGTACACAACGAGATGTGATCAGTTAACTATGTACCAGGATCTCATCCCATTCCTCTCGCCACATTGTCTGCTCCCTGGCCAGGTCCTCCCTATTGTCTGAGATTATCTTTGCGAAGTCCCTGGCACATCCATTCACATGCTTCAGCTCTGTCTCGGTGAAGACATGTGGTTTGTACAGGTTGACCATGTTCTGTGTGCTCATGTAATAGAGGATCAATTTGGTGTACAACATGAGGAAAGTTAAAAAGATAAAAGAAGTGAAAGAGCAGTGTGGACATGATGTGTTCAAGTAATGTCTGGTGGCACATTGTTCAGTTTTCAAACTCAGCATGTGCATACATCATGTGACCGACTGAGGACAGTCAGCATCCAAGTTCCTCTTATGGTTGCAGCCTACCTTTTTCCCACTCTCTATCATATTCTATCACCTCTTTTCCCATCTACTATCAACTTCATGCCAGTCTGGTTTTATTTCTAGCATTTACAGATTATCCAAACCCAATCCAAGTCCAATCCAAGTCAATGTAATCCAATCTGGTTTAACTTGTCCTGTTCGATTTGGCCTTATTGAGGTTGTCCCTATCATAATATCATTCTTTTCTTTCATTATCTACAAGGTTTGATATTCCTTTTCTTAAATACTCACCCTACATTGATCCTGTATACTTACCTAGGGTTGGATTGCCTTTAACAGTCCTGAGTTGTGCCCAGGATTATAAAACCATATTTTCTAACATTAAATATCATCTTTCTGCATTGTAGAAAACAAAAAAATAGGTGGTAAGAAAGGTGGGGTGATAGGTTCATCCCAAGGGGGGTTATACTTGAAGGAATTGCAGGATTTGGGTTTGTCTATAAGTCCTAGAGGCTGCTGAACAATCCAGAATGAAAAGTGGTTGATGGAAAAGTATCCAGGTGGAGTTGAGGCAATGAGAGAATTGATTTAAGTAGATGAGATGCAAAGGAACGATAGGATGAGGCAAAAGGAAGGATATCCAGCCCACTTACACACGGGAGAGTAGACAGGTGATCTCCTGAATGCAGAAAGATGATATTTAATGTTAGAAAACATGGTTTTATAGTCCTGGGCACAACCCAGGACTGTTAAAGGCAATCTGAGTTCGTCAGCCTGAAAAACATGACTGTAGGTTCGAAGAGGCCTTGATGAGTAATGAAGGCAGCTTTCCATTAGTGTCCATCCTTAATACAAATATTGTTGTAGCCCCATCTGATATTGAACTTTGTGAAGAGCTTGGTGTCCTTTAGTTTGTTGATGAGATTGAAGCTAAGTGGAAGAGGGTATGTATCACAAACAGTATGTTTATTGATGTAGCAGTAATCTTATGTAACAAGGACAAAGTTTGCCATCCTTCTTTTTGACAATGAAGAAGGGGAAGGCCTGAGAGGAGTTAGAGGGACAAATTTTGCTGTTGACAAGGTGCTTGTCAATGAAGTCATCAGTGGCCTTATGCTCCTCAGGGGACAAGGGATAGTAGACTTTCCTGACCTTCAGGTAGAAGGTGTCTTTTAGGTGGATTTTGTGGTTGCAAGACCTGGAGGGGGGCATCTGGTTGAAGGGTTCCTTTGTGAAAATGGATTTAAATTCTGTGTATTCCAAAGGAAGGGTAATTTTGGGTTTGGTAGCAGTGGCAGCCAGGTGATGGCATTAGTGAGTTTGTCTGGTATGGTGGTCTGGATGAAGCATTGTCCCACATGCATGATGTGGTTCACTGAGTGTTGCACTGACTGATGAGATGGTGTCTGGTTTCAGAGCTGAGGTAGTCATAGATTTTGCTGTCCCAGACAGGGTCTACATCCATGTAGGAAGGATTGGCAAGTTTAGCAGAGTGACAAAGTTCATTGGTGGTCATGGGGGAAGTGTCTTGTTCGGGAGCAAAAAGGATAATGGTTTTCACTACTCAATTGATGATTGGATTAGTTGCCTTTCATCAGGGGAGGCCTAGGATAGCATTTTCAGATCCATAGTGGATAACATGGAACTTTACACATTGGAGTACTCCTCCCAGGGCAATCCAGAGGGTGGTGGGAAATGTGATATCCCTGTTCTTGTTTGAGGTTTGATCAACATTTTTCACTGGAATGGGTTTTGGAAGGTGATCCTTAGGGAACTTGTTTTTCTGGACAATGTGCCAGTCAATGCAGTTAATCCCAGCTCTGGAGTCAATGGGAGCCTGGGTGTCAACATCTTTAGAAGTAGCAGCAGCATTCAATCTAATTTGGATTTGTATAGATTGGGAGGATAGTTCAGCTATTGGTGCATGGCTATGAGATAGGGAAGATACTGGCATCAAATCAGTCTTTCTCCTTAAAAATCTATGATTGGGGTGGTGATTTTGTTGACACTTAGCAAGTCATCATCATCATCATCCACCTCTACTAATGCTGGGACTGGTTCAGGTTTAGGTTTGGTCCTCCACAACTTCTTTGGGAAGGTGGGAAATTGGGTGAAATTGGTGGAAAATATCAAACATTGGTTGGTGTAGTGCCCCAGTTGACAGCATTGGAAGCATAGGTTCTTCTCAATGCAGTGTTTTTATTCTGAGTTGGTAAGTTTTGGGACACAGATGGCATCTATGTCCATGGCATCTGGGTCTCATTCCTTTTTACAAGAAGGGTTGTTGTGGAAAACAACAACCATAGTATGTTTCTTGTTTCAGCAGGTGATCTCATCTGCACATTCCCATTGCATTTTAAAATAAATGGCTTGGGTATACTATTTCTTGACAGTGGTAGGGACCATATCCATCCCCTGGATTTGTTGCATGAGTGAGGGGGGAAGGCCAGTGGTGAAGAAGTTGATTAGGACAGAGTTGGACCCAGTGAGTCTTGCTGTAATGACTTTGCTGCAGAAGGAGGAGATATAGGTGGGGACATCTTCATTTTTAATGGTGTGGGTGGTGAAGAGCCAGGCGATAGCATCATCCTTGGTATCAAGGTGTTTGAAGTCCTTTTGGAACTCCATTTGGAAAGTGTCAGCCCAAGTTCAGGCAGGTCCTTCAGTTGTAAATGAAAGGGTAAAGGCAACCTTTTTGTTGCTGATGTCATAGGTGGTGTCATTGATAAAGAGATATGTGGCCACATCATTGAGCCAGGATATAGTGTGGTCATAGGATCCATTGAAAGAAGATAGTTTCCATAGATGGAGTTTAACAGGTTTATTGCTCATATTATAAGTAGGTGGGGTGGTCAGGAGAAGTGGTGTGGGAGTATAGACAATGGTAGGTCATCAGATTGACGATGGTCCAGGTAAAGGGTTGGTTGGGATGGTTGGGGACAATAGGAAGGTAAGATCCTGTTGGGAAATACCAAGTAAGATTGAAAACTAGCCAGTTAGATCATTTGTCTTGTCCTCAGAGTCTGAGGCTTGAACTTGGATATCTGGGTTGTCTGGGTCACTGTCCTGTGGTTCAAGGAAGCACAAGGAGGGCTCTGGACTTTTGTCTGATAGGTCTGCAGGTTGTGGGTTAGATGACCAGAGTCTCCAATGAGAGTTGAGGGGTAGATGAGTGGGGCATCCCAAAGAAATGGTGGGCAGCTAGCTGCATGATGGCAGCCTATGATACTAGTCTTGATCTTATGTTACAATAGTTCCAGGTGGGACCTATCATAGCTACAAAAGTGCCAAGTACCTAGTGGCTGCAATAACTCAAATAACCACCACTAGGTAGGTAGTGTGCTGAAGAGTTCAGGGGAGGGGAGTTGGTCAGCTTTGGGCTACTAATGAGACAAAGTAGAACTCAGGAAGTTTTTCTAAGGTGTTCTGTTGAGGATTTATACTCTAAGAACTGAGGTTAACAAGTGGTGGGTTTCTAGTTGAATCCAAAGAGAAGACCAAGGTCAACAAGGAATGGCTTATAGCCCAAGAGGAGCAGTGATACTCAGCTACATAGATTGTGGAGATCAAGACTAAAGACTATGGGAGTATCATTGCTGTTTAAATAGTGAAGTATTCGCATGGCAAAGGGCTGAACAAGAAGGGGTGGACCAATCAAAAGGGGTCAAAGGGAATTATATGATGTGAGCAACAGACAGTTACAAAGTAGGAATGACTAAGTATGATCCATTGGATGATAATGAGAAAGAGATGAGTCATCTTGGGACATTGGGTTGCACTAAAGACAAAGTACATGATTGGTAAGGGTAAGCCTTGCCAAACAAGGAAAGCAAAGTGAAGACCAACATAGTGAGATACCCTACAGTGGCTCAAACAACTATCCCAATGTTTGCATGTCTTTCACTAAACACAATAAAACATGGTAACCACTAAACCTTACCAAAACCTGTGGGAATATGAAATATAGTACCTACTCCTGGCTTTCTATTGGACCAAAAGACAAAGGATTTGAATAAGATTTGATGAAATGGCAATCATTTCAAAATGATCACTCATTGGGACAGTTCTTTGACTTTAAGTTTGGATTACATATATTAGACCCTAACATGTTGGAAAGTACTTACATACATTTGATAATAGTTCTATTATGTTATATTTATGTAGCTATTGTCAGCTAGCACCATATAAACCCCACCATTTCATAGTAACTTTCCTATCATTATTATGAAACCTATCTCCAGCTCTTAAGGAACAATAACATCTCCTTCCCTTTCCTTAAGCTTTCACCAGGAAAATAACCTCTAAAACTGGTCTGGGCAAGTCTACAGTGTCTAGGGTTCTTCAGGAAATACAGCTAGACAAGACTAAACATCTTGGTGGTCACCCTTCAAAGATTTCATTTACCAGCAAAAGGGCTATTGTATAATAGATTATTACTGGCAAGGCCAAAAATGCTGTTCAGCTCACTATACTTATCAATACCATTATTGATACTTCTCTCTACCCTCAGACAATCAGAAATACCCTCAAGGAAGCCTCTTTGAAAGCTGTGGTAGAGCACAAAAACCTCTTTTCTTCAAGAGTCACAAGAAATGATGGTTGGGCTATGCTTTCAAATACTAGCATTGGAATGTGGAGGGTGGAAAAAGGATTGTATAGTTAAATGAGACTAAAGTCAATAGGATTGGGTCATATAAACAAGAGTATGTGTGGAAAAAGGCAGGAGAGTAGTTGATTGCTAGAGGTACAGTCAAGCATAGAGGAGGCTATGGGATGGAATGGAGTGGGAGTTTAGAGTGAGATATACAGAAGGATTGATGCTGAGCAGTATGTGACAATTTCACAGCAGGGGTTCCTAGAAAACATTGAAGAATTTTAAATTTCAAAAGGTGATATTATTTTTCAATAAGATAATGATCCCAAGCATACCTCTAAAAGAGTTTAGACCTGGGTCAAAGATCAAGAGATGGGATCTTTAGATTGGCCTGAACAGTCTATAGACCTTACTTCCTTTGAACATATGACCTGAAATCAACTCAAAAAATGACTTTTAGCTTATAAAAGTGCTCCTAAAGGAGTTTATCATTTATAGGAGAGATTAGCAGAGGAGTAGGGGAATATTTGTGCAGAATAGCATCAGAAATGGATTAAAAGCATGCATAGAATGATTGAAGCAGTTATCAAGGTCAAGGGAGGTCATATCAAATATTAAATACTTACATTTATATAAAGTCAAAAAACTGTCCCAATGAGTGATCATTTTGAAATGATTGCCATTTCATCAAATCCTATTCAAATCCTTTGACCCTTTGTCCAATACAAAGCCAGGAGTAGGTACTATATTTCATATTCCCACAGGTTTTGGTAAGGTTTAGTGTTTACCATGTTTTATTGTGTTTAGTGAAAGACATGCAATTGGGACAGTTGTTTGAGTCACTGTATGTACACAAAGAATTCTGGGACCACAATGTTCAATGGTGTTTGAACATTGTTGGACAATGAGAAGTTGACTTTCAATTCTCAGTTATGCAGCCAACTGCCAGTTTCTGTCACTTCAAGGATGAGATATCCAAGCTAAAGCAAGTGACTGGACATGTACACTGTGATATCAACGCTAGTATATTGTTGGCATCATCACAGGTGCTACCCCCTCTGGATTTGTCACTGCTATTCATGTACTTGTGGATTTTTGATATTGGGTTCAAGCTTACTGTATTGACAAAGATAACATGCAGGTCATTTCCCCTGCATTGGATCTGTTCCATGCACATAAACAGTCTATTCTTGACTGTGGGGCATGCTGGGGAAAGGAGAGTTGAATGATCAACAATTGGTATATCCCCAAGTTGGAACTAATGCAAGGCTTCATCCCCAGTATAGTTCACAGACATCACAGAACATGCTCATGTTTTTTAGATCAAAACCCCTGCACATGCTAGTAACAACAACAACTATAACCCTCAGATATGTATGTATGTTGTTTCCTGGACTGAGCAGAAAAATGCCACATGTTTGAACTTGCAACAATGATACATGATAAAGAGCTGTTCAATTCCTCCCAGGATTTTGTGCAAGATGACAATGTTGACTCAAGACACAAGGACTTACATATGTATGTAGTGAAGCAACTCAGGAAAAGGAAAGAGCTGGGGCATGATAGGGGGAAGTTTTGGAAGAAAGGTTCACTAACACCATTTAGGTGGAATCATTGTGCTTCATGTGAAAATGCATGAAGGTCTGAGGGATCAACTTTGGACTTCACAACCTGGAGTTGCACAGTGGTATTCGAGCCTGTCCATGGTTCATGATGAAAAGGGTTCCCAAATTGTTTGTACATTGCCATGGTGACTGGAGAGGTTTTCCCCCCAACACATGTGAGCATTGCAGCCTTGGAGGTGTCCACAATATAACTTACAAGCAGAATAAAACAATATTGTACATGGCCATTGGGATCTGGTAGCATGATGCTGTGCTTGGCAGCCTTTTTGACTGACTCGAGAATGATATCCAGGCATTGCTAGATTAATCTATTTTCCAAGAGGCTGTGTAAATGCCACTTCTCATGTGTGAACTTGGGAACAGGTAGTAACACTGTAAGCATGAAGGAATTCAATAATAACTTGAGACATGTCAACATCTTGATGTTTGCAAGGCTGAGAAGGAGGGGGTAAGCAACTCAACCACCACACAATGCAGTAATCTTGGTCTTGTCAGAAGAGAGGATGATACCAAGGAGTGTGCCTCCTGCAGGAATCTGTTGTTGCTGCATATTAGCTAGGCCACATTCCACAACTAAGATGAGTGAAATACCTGCACACTCTAAGCATCCTCACCTGTCATCCACTCTGTATACACACAGCACTGCCTCTCAAGTGTCTTGTAGATATCTTGAGAAGTCCAATCAAGGCAATCTTGGAACAATGGATGATTTAGCAGCCATGTGATATACTCTAACACATCATACCAGTAGAGATAGACACATTGTTTGGTAGGATGTTGGGTCTTTATTTCCATCATATGCCAGCAGGGGCCACCAGGAAGAAGTTCCACTCTGTCACAAAGCTCCTTCACAGTAGCAAATGATAATTCAAGCATTTATATCTTGCCACCAGTGAATATTTGAGATATGAAGTATAATAGAACATACCTTGGACAATTTCAGAAAACCATTGATCGCTCTCTTACTCAAGCCCATGTAAAGTAACCACAAAGCCAGTTCCCACACCTCGCAGGATACAAAAGGGTAGTAAAGGTTGATATTGTGAAAGTTGCTGAATTGATCTGCATTGAACTTGTCCATGAAGATAGCTCCAGAGGAGAATATCTTTGCTGCACCTGGAAATAGGTCACAAGTATCCTGTAAAACCCCCCCAGGGGATAACTCAGAACAATGTGCAAGGATAGGGGGGATGGCCCTATCAGTATCAATGTCCATTCCAGTGAGATCCTCAGAACCACTCCAAGGATTGAAAACTGGACTTGACAGAGGGCTAGCAGAGAAGTGGGTAGTAGAAAGGTCAATGCTGTCATGGAGTGAGACAAGGTTGTCAATCCAGGTGTTGCAGCCAGAAGTTGGCTGGCTCATGTGGTTTGCAACAGTGATGTTGTCCTTGAATCCACCTTTCCCACAGCTTGGGCAATATGGCATGGCACTTCATCAGTAGGATATCTTAAATGGAGTAAATAACATACTAACATGTTTTAGATACAAGCTTGCTTGAACTCTAAGTTTACTCCAACTTGGAGTCTACACTAGGTTTTAATCACCATCAACTCTCAAATACTTCTATATCAGCCCAAATTTTTTTTCTTTCCACAAGTGTATCTCCAGAATCATGATGCCTTCAAACCCTCTTGGGATATTCTCAGGTTCTCACTCAGAGGTACAGATTGGGGGGTTGTTGGACAAATTGTATTCGATACTAGAATTATGTGTTTGTGATCCTTGCTAAAGTTTGTCTCTATTAATCTGTTGTGACAGCCTTTCAATTTTGTTGAGGTTGATAAAGCACTTGTTATACTGAATGTGGCACAAGTGCAGAGGGAGGTTGGCCATGCCAAACAAGCACTTGTAAAATCTCTTGCTGATCAACATGCAGCTGTCACTGAATTGTACCATATCTGGGCTTGGGAATTAGATAAAACAACAAACTGTCTGGAAGTCAATGTTGCAATGGTCCATATAGCAATGAAGGTAACATGGAGTACATGAGCCAAATCCCAGCTCCTCCATCACTGTAACCAAGGTTCAAGAAATGGCAACCACTCAGTACTATGCTATGAGTTGGGCAGCAAGTGTCCTGTACCCTCATTGCTGGTTCTGTCATCATTGTCACTTACTATATTTTTGTATGTCAGCAGGAGACCAAATGCTATATGTATGTTTGGACTGAGTCCAACTCCTAAGGCCCAGGATATATGAAAACAGCATAGTACTATATCCAAGTTGTTTATGTTAGGCTGTATGACTCATGACATTACTATGCTATTGTGCTGATATCCCTGAGTGATGAAATTGAAGTTCAAGTTTGCAGCACTGCTGGTGAAGTTTCTGTGATTGCTAGTAAGCCAGGTTTATGTAATTGTCATCACTACTCAGCTTGCAGCTTGGGGTCCTGCCTGGCTAGATATTCTTGTATGCTGCTTGACTATGGCTAAACTCATGACATAACATCAAGTTCACTAGTGAGGTATGGAGCTTTGGCCAAGTATGCAAATGCCAAGTATGCAAATACAGGTGGCAGTATGTAATACTACAGGTGACTTTGAATTCAATATCCATTTTTGTGTTTTGCTGATGGAAGGTCTGGTTGTAAGGTAAAAAGCAATCATGGTTGTGGTAAATGTATGGAAAGGTTGAACAGCAGAGAGGTGGGATCCTTGAAGAAGAGCAGAGGAAATGGCAAAGTAGTTGATGATAGGTTGTCCCAGGGTGTGAAACACTTTAAAAGGGAGGTTTTCAACATCTGGCTTGTGCTCCTTGTTTTCTTCATTGTCATCTATGAAACCTTTACTCCCTCCCTGGTCTCTCATGCAATGTTTGCTAATGTACATTGCAAGGTTAAACCAGAAACACTTATCCAGTCTATCAAGGTACTGTGCAATCTGGCTATAATGGTTTTGATTATTGCCAGTGCATGTGGGTACCTTGATTTCTTCAACATCCACATGTTTTGTGATATTGGGGGTCCATTGTATTGCTGCACTGAATTGATAAATACCCAGGACAACACTTCAAAGAAGCTCAAGCTTAGGAATTTGCCAGCCATTTCATGTGCCATGCCATATGATAGCATCCTTGTTCTGATGAAATTCTTGCAATGAGTCTGCAACCCATTTGAGAGTGTTATGATTCATTCATTTCATTTACTTTGCTTTGACTTCACTATACTCAGTACCACAGGTACCTCACTACATTCTTCTAGCATCAGCCCAACCTGGTGTCCTTACATATTTCTTATCTTCCCCTTTGCCCTTGTCAGCAACCCTTTGTTCTGCTTTACTCTGTTTCCTTTCACTAGCACAATCCCAATTCCACCCAATGTTCCACTATCGCTTATCTCTGACTCATATTAGTCATTTCACTTCTCATCATCATCCAATGGCATTACCCTTTGTCATTTCATCTTTGTCATCACCCACTGCCTTTGCATTATACAATCCCTTTTGGCCTTTCTAGTTGGTTCTGTTCTTCTTGGCCAACCCTTTGCCCCATTTCAGTTTACATATATAAACCCTCAATGATACTCATGTTCCTTAGTCTTGATCTATGGAATTTAGTTAAGTAATATTGCTCTTCCTTGGGCTTAACATAAGCCATCTCTTCATCATTGCAGCCAACCTGTCATATACTGCTTCATTCTCTATTCCTCTGGATACAACTCTGACTCTCTTAGATGATAACTCCAGGTCAATCTCCCTCAGGACACAACTCCATGACCCTGCACCTTCCATTATGTATATATGTTCTTCTTTCATTTTAGTACATAAACCTGTGTCTTGCTTACAAGCACAGTTCCGGCTTCCTCAGTACCCAATTACCTCTAGTTATGTAGTTTCCCAATATCTGTCTCACTCAGCATTTAGTCATTCTCTGTTTCTCCATATTATTTGTTTCCTTGCGCTGTGACTAATCACTCTGTTTCCTCCAAGTATATAAATTGTAGCTACTTTAATTGTAACTTCAGTCTGAATATTAGTTTATTCATATAACTTACTCCAAACACTCTAAGAAGATCTTGATAGTCTTTACTCCACTTGACTTCACTTTATGTGTTGAGTCTTACCTTGACCTCCATTCTTCACACATCCATAAATACAGGGACAGACTATGACAAGGGCATACCACATATGGTGAAGCCAAGTCCCATCTGATGCTACAACTCCAGAGATCCAGAGTTGGCTACCTCCAAGTTGCACAGTCTCTAACACAATTCCCAACTCCTTGGTCCACCCCAATCACAAGGAAAAGTCTTCAGTCCTTCAGGTATAGATTCCCAACAGGATGCTCTTAGCAATGCCTGAATTTTAACTTGTCTCACTGGTAGCTTCTGCTGACCAGTATCCTCCTTGAACTCTTCAGCACACCACATACCAAGTGATGGTTGTTTGAGCCATCACAGCCACTTGGTACTTAGCACTTTTGCATCTATGCTAGGCCCTACCCAGGACTATTGTAACAGAGAGTGCATGTAGTGAACCTGGGTGCCTGTACAAGATAGCAGAAGTTGCAGAGGGCATGAAGGCTACAAGAAATTTCTGAGGAACTCTACCAGCTACCATACCTATGAGATAATGTTGAACTGTATGATAATCCTGGCCAGTCACCTGCTTCAACCATGATATCCCTTCACCAGATGCTTGGTAGCTGACAGGAGTTTGAATGACTGAGAACTAAAAGTCCAATTCTTCAGCCCATACCACCACAGTGCACCACTGCCAGTAACCCAGGAGGCAATTGGCATAAAACAGTACCATAGGTTTTCAAGCAGATTGCTCATCATAACATCAATGGCCACTGCCATTTTCAGTGGAGATAAGATGACATTGAGAGCCTTGTGCACTAGCCAGTCTTGCAGTAAACTACAAACATGAGAAGTCTTGTGAGTGAATTTCACAATACTAGTAGGAAGGAGTGCAAGAAGCATGTAAGCATGCAAGGATATCTTGCTGCAGATCCACATACTATTGATGTTTGCAAGGGTGATGAGGGCAGGGTAAGTTATGCGGTTACCACTGATGACAGAGATATTCATTTTTTCAGATGATAGTACTTGTTAGAGACTGTGCAACTCAGAGGTAGCCAACTCTGGATCTCCAGAGTTGTAGCATTGGATGGGACTTGGCTTCACCATATGTGGTGTGCCCTTGTCACAGTCTGTCCTTGTATTTACAGATGT
Source organism: Chiua virens (assembly GCA_019787685.1). Taxonomy (NCBI): domain Eukaryota; kingdom Fungi; phylum Basidiomycota; class Agaricomycetes; order Boletales; family Boletaceae; genus Chiua; species Chiua virens. The sequence goes on from JAHNUO010000037.1 coordinate 108,122, forward strand.
GCAGAGAATGGAGGTTGAGGTAAGACTCAACACATAAAGTGGAGTCAAGGGGAGTAAAGACCATCAAGGTCTTCTTGGAGTATTCAGAGTAAGTTGTACAAATAAACTAATATTCAGACTAAAGTTACAATTAAAGTAACTATGATTGATATACTTGGAGGAAACAGAATGATTAGTCATGGAGCAAGGAGATGAATAGTACAGAGAAACGGAGAATGACTAAATGCTGAGTGAGACAGATATTGGAAAACTACATAACCAGAGGTAATTCGGGTACTGAGGAAGCCAGAGCTGTGCTTGTAAGCAAGACACAGGTTTATGTACTAAAACGAAAGGAGGAAACATAGAAATGTAACAGAAGTCCCAGGTTGCAGAGTTGTGTTCTAAGAGAGATCAACCCAGAGTTATCATCTAAGAGAGTCGGAGTTGTATCCAGAGGAACAGAGAACAAAGTGGTATATGTATGACAGTACTACACCAAGGACCATGGTACCAGCAGGGAGTAGAATGTGTTAGTGCTTCCATAGTAATGTTGGGCTGCAATAAGCCTACCTGTATGCCCCACTATCTCCACTTAACCATTCATCATAGACATAACAAATCTTTGCTGTGCAAGTTCAAACCTTCTGTGGAACAAACAAAATGTGAGGCATTAAAAGTGGGTTGCTCATAATACTTTGCAGACAATTGATCAGGTTGTGGTAGAAAAGGTGGAGTGGTTGCTTGACAGAATATTTTGGCTTCAAAATTTTTCATAACCACTGAGGCCCTTATGGAAGAATCTCTGTGTGAGTCCTGAGCTTCTTCACTAAATGAAACAACATAAAAATAGTTTTAATCTGGAAAATGTCAGAAAGTGAGTCATACAAATGTGTGACCACCTATGATTTCAAGTAACAGCAGATGGTTGATCACTGTCATGCTAAGACCAGAATACCCAAGGGTAGTAAAAGTTAACTTTTCTTTTCTCTGAATATTGATCTTCCCTGAAATTGTCCATAAAGGTTTTCCTGCCAGGGAAGGTTTCTTCACAATCTTTAAATATCTCAATGTATTGTATAGGGCAGCATGCTTAGTGATGTGCCAGGCCCAGCTTTGAGCCCTCTGAAGCCCCAGGCCAAGCCAGGCCAAGCACTTTTAGGCCAAGGTAAGCTGGGTCCTGCTCTAATTAGTAAGTAGTCACAGCTGACTTCATGCAAGAGTCATGATGACACACCCTCCCATACCTCACCCCCACCTTTCATGCCACCTGCCAGTGAACATGACAACGATGTCACACCATGCTGCAATGACAACACAGCACATTGTCACATTGTCATCATGCTTCACCTAACCTGTCCCACACTCCTTCCTTCTCTGTACCACCTTACCCTGCAACAACTCAGTGGATGACAATAACAATGACATGTTCATTGACATGATGACTCCCTCCTTTCCTTTCCCTTCCCTTCCCCCCCTTTCTCCTCAGTGAGTTCAACATGATCGATAATGTGATGACTCAGTTTGTCTCATCACATTCACCACCCTACACCTCATCCTTCCTACACCTTGCTTTCTCACCCCTCACCCCTCAAGCCACACCTTGCTCCTCACCCTTCATCCCTTGCCATGTCAGTGCCACACATTCACACAAGACATGACATGACATGACAACAATGTGACATATGTTGCATTGTCAATACACTGTGTTCATTCCCAGGCTAGCTATTTCACCCCTTACCCACCCACCCCTCATCTTCCCTTCCCACCTCAACCCCCATGCCACCTGGACATCACAACAACATCACAACATGCTGTGTCCTCTATGCTATCTCACTCCATGGCAACACAACATGCAACAATGCCAATGATGACTCCACCTCTTCTTGAGGCTCAACAAGTCAGATGTGATAAACATGTAGTTTTCATGGCACAGGACCTGCTCCATATATATACAAAACCCCCCCAGCACCTAGGCCACTGAGTTCCACATATACCCCAGCTGCAACTCCATGTACCACTAAACATATCTACAACAGCAAACCTGTATTTTGTTTACAGGCTCTACAGGCTCCACAGACTCCACAGACCATCCACAGACCCCACAGACCCCACAGACCCACCACTTTTCACTACACTTTTTTAATACACTTTTTTCATACACTTTACTACACTTTTACTATACTTTTTACTACACTTTTTTACTACACTTTTACTACACTTTTTTCGTACACTTTACTACATTTTTTCACTACACTTTTTCATGCACTTTACTACTACACTTTGACTACACTTTGACTACACTTTCATTACACTTTTTTCACTACACTTTACTACACTTTGACTACACTTTTGACTACACTTTTTTGACTACACTTTGACTACACTTTTGACTACACTTTGTTCACTACATTTTGACTACACTTTGACTACACTTTCATTACACTTTTTACTACATTTTTTTACTACACTTTTCTTGTTATGCTTCCTACATTTTAAAGTTTATAAACTGTTATGGCCATGGATAAGGTAACACTTACTAGATTTGCTTGACAGCTTTTTGTGAGCACCACGGTGCAACCCATGGTTCACTAGGTACTTAGGCAAAGTGATTAGGATCCTTAAGGTAGTCCCCAAGAGGAGTCTCCTAACCTCAGTAACTGGATCACATGTTCTCGCTTAAGATGATGATGTGGCACTACCCTTGGGAATCTCCAGTGCTTCTTGTCATCAACCCCCACATTTCCACCCACTGTTATCATTGTCATTGTTAGCACTGCTGCCATATCCTCAGCCATGCCATCAACCCTGACCAACCCCTCATTAGAGATGTCATGAATTGGGAACCCTGGTATATCTCATCGTCAACAGTTCTGTCGTTTTCCCACTGCTGCTGCCATCCCTGCCATCCCTGCCATCCCTACCTCCCTCTCTGCCATCGGGTGCTTTTGCTGTCACCACCACTGTTACCATTACCCTCTCCATCATTGGACATCATCGCCACCACCTTTCTTGTTATAGCCTCTGAGTGGGTGACATTGGGATTCCTTGTTACCATTGTCACCATTGCCATTGCCCTCTCCACTATCTGGCACTCTTGCCACTGCCACTGCTGCCACCACTACCCTCTCTGTTGTTGGGCACCCTTGCTACTGCCTCCCTTGTTGCAACCTCTGAGTGGGCAACATTGGGAATACTTGCCACCATTATCACCATTGTCATCGCCCTCTCTGCTATGTATCTGGCACTCTTGCTGCTGCCACCACTGCCATCACTACCCACTCTGTCATTGGGCATCCTCACTACTGCCTTCCTTGTTGCAGCCTTTGAGTGGGTGACATTGGGATTACCTGCTACTATCACTGCCATCCCAACCACCCTCTCTGCTTTCAGAGACTTTTGCCATTACTACTAGCACTGTGGCCACTACCCTCTCTGTCATTGGGCACCATCATCATTATCTTCTTTTCTGTAGCCTCTGTTGCTGCAGACTTTTTGAGTGGGTGACATCAGGATCTCACATCATCGTTGCTGCCCTTGCTCTCTCTTTTCATCCAGTATTGCCCATGGTTTCACTCTTTATCTTGTTGCTGTGGTTTTTGTCATTGTCTGTCCTTCCTGCCATCGTCCTTGACCTGCCCTTTACCATTGTTTAACTGGCACCTCATTGGAGATGCTCCATACTCTAGCATAGTGAACATGGTGTGTTTTTGTACTCTTTTCCCTCTGTCTTCCATTTTAACCCTTTAGTCAGATCTTTTCATCAATGTTCCCAGTATCCTTTGCTTTTATTACCTCAACAGCTTGTGCGAGATGGGCTGCATTGATGTTTTCATGTGCTCATCTTTGTTATTGTCCTGGACATTGACATTGCTGCTGTGTTGATAACACCATTTCTAATCTATTTACTTTCCCTCATCAGGTTTCTTAGAGTCCACTGTCTCCATGCTCTTCACCCCCTTACCCTTCCTTCACTTACAAGAATTTTCTACTGCTCTGTGCTGCTGCTTCTGGGATGCAGCATTAGGATGAGAAATGTAAAGCATAATGCCACTTCTACTGCTGGAGGAATTGCCTAAGAAGTTAAGTTGATTGTCTCATTTGGACTTGTCAAGAATGTTTACCTTCTATTAATATACAACCTGGTTGCATAATTGGCTGCAACAATGCACCTCAGGACCCTGACTCAGCATTCAATGTGGTGCCATGTGCAGTACTTTACAAGGGAGGAGATGCTCCTTGTGCACCATCCTGGGGCCTAGATTTGGTGCTGGATCCAAATGGTGGAGATAATCCTGTAACTGTGAGCAGGACCTGTATTTGATGCTAGACATAGGTGGAGACATGCCTGGACCTTATGCTTGTGTAATCAACTCCAAAGAATTAGATCTTGTTGCCATATTTGATGTTAGTCTCATTGCTGGTGGTGAAGGTGCTCTGACAGGTTCAGCATGATCAACATTTAGAGTAAGAATTTTGTCTTTTTTGATGCATTCCTGGCATTGAGCTACTTCAGCTACTGAAAATTGGGACAAAACGACATTTCTTTTCCAACATAGCTTGAGCAAGAGCGTCTAATGTGTCAATTCCTCCCTTTAGCATGCTAGGGTTGGCCCATTCATCATGTGCATAACTGACAAGCTGAACTTTGTATCGCTAGACAACAGCATGCTTGTACTGAGCATAATCTACTCTTGCATTCACATTGTGTGTGAGTTGAACTAACAATGGTAATTAATACTGTACAGAGTAATATTAGTAGTAGAGACACACTTAAGTCATTCTGGAGCCCGCTCGTTATCATGCTTTTTGCCTTTGTGAAGTGTTCTCAATAGGTCAATGCAATCTCTTAAAAAAAGTAATACCACATTGTAAGATGAAGATCTTATATTTAAAATCACATACTTGGTGCAGTATCTCCAGCAAGGGCCATTACTTCCATTTTCATAGCAAACACCATCAGATCATCTGATGTTGCTGTACAAATAAAACAGGCAATATACTTACATATTCATCATGTGAATTCTTGGGTCCATCTTGAAATGGTGAGTGCCTCGGATAAGGATAATGAGTCCTTGAACACTGTGTTTGAGGCTCAGGGCATTTAACTAAAATTGCATTATTAATCAGTCACAGGTTGAATATATATGAATCACCTACCTTCTCGACACATGCATTGAAACTGTTGGAGATCTCATTGATATGAGTATGCACTGTCACAGTCAGAGGTGGTTTGAGACCATTGGCCTTCTCATCATTGAACTACTTGATGAGTTGTTGTCGTTCTTGATCAGTGAGCTTTTGGTACTTGGTGGTGTGGATTGAGAGCAGTGCCCCCACATTGTCTTTTGTACCAATATCCTCGTCTAGATGATACATGATGAGTAGCTACTTAATGTTCAAATTAATACAACGTACCACCATTTACTTTGGAGCTCTTGAAATGCATGAAAGCTGACCACAGGCTAGTTTTCTTCTTGCATCAACGACTAAGTTTGGAGCCTATGAAAAAATTATCTAAGTAGCAGCAACAAGTGCACTGGAACTAGGGAAGCAAGCTTAGTTGCCATGTTGTCAATGTATGCCAGCACTTCAGCAACTGCTTCTGCTTCCTTGTCACACTTTTCTGTGTGATGTCTTGCAAGTTCTTGTGTGGCACCTTTTTGTAACATGACTGTTGGGCAGCAATCAGGAGGGGCAACAAGGCACCTCTTGTTTGCAAACATGGCAATGGAGTGAGTATGCATTGTGTGACATGAAGATGATGGGGAGAACTTGAAGGGTATCAGCAGATATATTCAAAAGTCAATGTATAAGTACATTCCACAGTGTAATTCAAAGAGAATTGGTTAGCTACCCTGAATATCTTGGACCATCACATCAATGATTTCCAACATGATTTTAGAACCAATGCCTGTTATCCCTGAGCTAATTAGCCTTGACTGCCATCACTCCAAGACAATGTCTCAGTGTAGTTCAGCACAGATTTGATATACACGGTTGGGGAGATTGTATTTTTGCAGCACTGCATCTGTGTGTGGGCCAAATAGTCGGATGAGAGAGGGAAGACCTGAGCTTGTGTGGGTGGTCTGAGAGAGAGAGACTTGGATAGTACTTGCTGTGGGCACACATAATGCCAGGGAAGGTTGCATAATATTGTCAGAGGCAGATGTGCCAGATGCATGAAGCGATGTAGGCATTATGTGTTTCATCTGACTGGCATAGCATGGGTATGCTGTGATCTCAGGACTGCTATGTGCATGTTGGATGGAAGGTGAGTCAGGGTTATGAACATGGACATTGCCATCATCCTCATAGTGCTCATTCTCAAAGAGGATGTTGATGCACTGAACACGGTCTGTCTAAGAAAGTTTAAGTCAAGCTTAAGCTTGGAAGAAGAAAAAGAGAGAAAAATGTGTATGTGCAAGACAGCTTATGTCACAGTCACTGGTTTGAGTGGCAGATCGGGTGACGACCACTGATTCCTTGAGCTGGAGAATGTGGGTTTGGACTACAGCCATAGATAGTACTGTAGATTGTAGAATCTGGTGCAAGGGGAGATGTGTCCACTCCAATGACCCTCTGTTCATTTGAGGGACAGAGGAAACAGCGTCAGATGACATGAGTAATTGACTTAGCTGCCCAGCTGGGCAACCCAGAAAGAAGAAATTGCATGACAAGGGATAGCTTGGATAAGAAACAAGAGGAAGCGATGTGAAATCCCTTTGACAATGGGCTGTGGGTGGCACTTGCTTCCAGTTGTGCTGTGCTCAATGGTTGTGAAAAGATTGAGCAACAGGCAGAGCCCATTCCTTAGCAAATAATTGAACTGGTTGTGCAGCAATTTGGTGCAGCTCAGGATGATTGGCAAGGTTATGAGGGTTGAGGTATGCACGAACAGAAATGTCCTGTGATACAACATCAGCATATGAAGGTGTTGCACCAGGATGATGAAGGACAATTGTTGAACCGCCTGATAGCCTGTCCAGAACTGTGGCCTGCAAAACAGTGACCATGTGACCATGGAACAGATTTAGAAAAAAAGCAGACCAAGTCAAAAATCAATTCACGAATTTGATCTAGATGTTCATTGCAAGCTTTCAAGTGTGCAATTTTAGCTTCAGGAGAATCTAAAGTGCAGATGCCACTGCTATAGTGAGTGACAGATAAGAGCTGAGGTTCACCAGCAATCATGATTGCCTTCTGTGGTCAGCTCAGGTGGGCAGGTGATAGATTCCATGAGTGTACAACACCCATAGATAGTATTGGAAAAATTGTTGAACAATGATGGAGTGGACATGTTGGATAAATTAAAGGAATGAGCAAGGCTGTGGCAATGTTCCAACATTTTGAATGCCACAAGACATGCAGCATTTTTCAAACAAGTTTCATTAGATACAAAAAAAAAGATATATTTCAGAGGCAATGCTACATGTCACTCATGTGCAATGTACTAAAGAAATAAACAAGTGCACTCTCTTCACTGTGCATTCAATCTTCACATAGGTCACCATCATGTTCATCAGACACCCCTTGTCCTTCATGCTCAATAGCTCCCTCCCATTGGCCAGCATCCTTTGATCCTGTATAACCATTGAGCAACTCAATCTGGTAAAGGCATGCCATGATACCAGCATTGACAGATTGTATGTATTGCCATTGGTGCTCTATCTGGTGGGCAAGGGGTGGGTCATTAGTCTGGATGTCATGAATGACCTGCAGGTATTTGAGTGCATCATTCCTGATCTTGGTGTGCAGCTGTGCAATATCCACATTACATCTTACAAGTTCCTCTCTTGCTCATTCAGCATCAAAATGGAGATTAGTGGCTTCATGAAAGGTAATGTCTGCCCACCATTTGGTGCCAATATCTTCTCACAACAACTCAAATCCGGCTAGAAATGCATAATTGACAATTTGTTCCCATTGGAGGAGCTAACATGGGAGATTGAGTTCCAGTGTATACCAGTTGTAGCAATCAATTGCATTACATATTGTAGTTGCTCTAGACTTCAGTGCTTTTGAGATATGCATTCTCAACTTATATCCTAGTCAGAAATCAGCACAGGGCAAATTGAGAATAATTGACAAATACTGAGATTACTCATCTGCAGTTTCATAAGTTCCAGCAAGTGCATGACCACTAAGCATTCCACCTCCTTGGCAGCCTTGAAGAAACACCTATACAGTGGCTCAAACAACTGTCCCAATGTTTGCATGTTTTTCACTAAACACAATAAAACACAGTAACCACTAAGCCTTACCCACACCTGTGGGAATATAGTACCTACTCCTGGCTTTCTATTGGACCAAGGGTCAAAGGATTGAATAGGATTTGATGAAATGGCAATTATTTCAAAATGATCACTCATTGGGACAGTTTGTTGACTTTATATAAATGTAAGTATTTAATATTTGGTATGACCTCCTTTGACCTTGATAACTGCTTCAAGCCTTCTATGCATGCTTTAATCCATCTCTGATGCTATTCTGCACAAATATTCCCCCATTCCTCTACTAACCTCTCCTATAAATGATAAACTCCTTTAGGGGCACTTTTATAAGCTAAAAGTCATTTTTTGAGATGATTTCAGGTATATTCAAAGGAAGTAAGGTCTAGAGACTGTGCAGGATAATCTAAAGATCCAATCTCTTGATCTTTGACCCAGGTCTGATTTCTTTTAGAGGTATGCTTGGGATTATTACCTTATTGAAAAATGATATCACCTTCTGAAATTTAAAATTCTTCAAGTTTTCCAGCAATCCCTGCTGTGAAATTGTCACATACTGCTCAGCATCCATCCTTCTGTATATCTCACTCTAAACTCCCACTCCATTCCATCCTATATAGGCCCATAGCCTCCTCTATGCTTGACTATACCTCTAGCAATCAACTACTCTCCTGCCTTTTTCCACACACACACTTGTTTATATGACCCAATCCTATTGACTTTAGTCTCATTTAACTATACAATCCTTTTCCCACCCTCCACAGCCCAGTGCTAGTATTTGAAAGCATAGCCCAACCATCCTTTCTTGTGACTCTTGAAGAAAAGAGGTTTTTGTTCTCTACCACAGCTTTCAAAGAGGCTTCCTTGAGGGTATTTCTGACTGTCTAAGGGTAGAGAGGAGTATCAATAATGGTATTGATAAGTATAGTGAGCTGAACAGCATTTTTGGCCTTGCCAGTAATAATCTATTATACAATAGCCCTTTTGCTGGTAAATGAAATCTTTGAAGGGTGACCACCAAGATGTTTAGTCTTGTCTAGCAGAATTTCCTGATGGACCCTAGACACTGTAGACTTGCCCAGACCAGTTTCAGAGGTTATTTTCTTGGAAGAAAGCTTAAGGAAAGGGAAGGAGACAGTATTGTCCCTTAAGAGCTGGAAATACATTTCATAATGATAATAGGGAAGTTACTATGAAATGGTGGGGTTTATATGGTGCTAGCTGATGATAGTTACATAAATATAACATAATAGAACCATTATCAAATGTATGTAAATACTTTTCAACATGTTAGGGTCTAATATATGTAATCCAAACTTAAAGTCAAAGAACTGTCCCAATGAGTGATCATTTTGAAATAATTGCCATTTTATCAAATCCTATTCAAATCCTTTGACCCTTGGTCCAATAGAAAGCCAGGAGTAGGTACTATATTTCATATTCCCACAGGTTTGGGTAAGGTTTAGTGGTTACTGCATTTTATTGTGTTTAGTGAAAAACATGCAAACATTGGGACAGTTGTTTGAGCCACTGTAGGTTAGCCACTCCTGAAGTTTGACACATTCAGGGTATGCAGTGCCCCATCTTGTCTTGATGTTCAACCACACTGCAAAATTCTCCACATTTTCTATTTTAAGCTCAAGACACTTGTGGGCATTAGTGCATCAATCCCTGACCTCAGCAATATCCTTGTTGGTGTAGCCATTGTGGATAATGTGAAAGTCAAGCCAATTAAAGTCAGATAACATATCCTGCCAAGCACATCTGAAATTAAGGTCAGCGAAGGGGACAAGGTTGACATAATTACTCACTCAGCATTCTTGAGCTGGCTGAGCGCCTTCACATAGTCAATATAAACACTATCATTGCTTTCGGTCTGATGAGCATTAAAAAGATATTCACGCTCTTCATGAAGCTCAGTGTCAAAGTCAAAGTCAGCAACTTCAGTGGACTGAGGAATGGCTTGTGCTGTGTCAATGATTGTGAGACACTGGACATAATTATTGTAAAGAAAAGTGCCTGAAGTGAAATATATAAGACTGTAAATGGTAAAGGCAGAACAAACCTAGTGCAGCATATTTATCCAAGTTGGCAAATTTGAAATGTTCTTCAAGTACCTGGTACTGGTGGAAATTGGTAGCATTATAAATCTGAGATGTGACTGCATTTGAAACTGAGAAGACTTGTTCACAAGTCTTGAAATCTTCTTTGCCTGCACTGACTTTGTACTTTGGGTGATGCTGAACTTGACACAAACAATTATGAGCATGACCATGAAAACTCAGGACAACACCATAAATGCCTCTAGTGCAAATGGTGGGCCTGAGAGAGCAGCACAACAAAAATTTTATAAAGGCACAATGAATGTTATCACTGTAAAGGAAGTTGTCAGGAAATATATCCATCAAATGAGAAATGGTGGCAAGCAAGTATTTCATGCTGTAATGAGTGTAAGCAAATAGGGTATTGCATAATGGCAAAAGATCTTATAGTTCTTCACTTTGTATTAGATCGCAGATTGTAAGCAGAAATCCATGATGGCAGACAGAGATGAAAATCCCAGACTTCTAGAAGACAGTAAACATCTTGTGCTTTGGGAGCTGCATTGCGCCAGTGATCAACACAGACATTTGCAGGCTCCATTTTATCTTCCAGTTCATGGCATCAGGGTGACTCAAGGAGCCCTGCACTCTTCAGACTTTGTCCTTGAACCGATCAACTTCATCTTCTTTTATCCATACTGATGACCTGGAATAAAGAATCAACACATTTTGCAGAGTTGTTGCCATTCATGGCAATCTGAAATGTGCATGGAATGGCAGCTCATCTTGCAATTTGTAGTGGCATGCCAGACATGAATTCTTCATGCACCAATGGGGAATATCATGTCCCAGAGCAGCACTTATACAGCTGTTGACACACCATTGAATCTCCAGGTAAACATTGTATGCGACCCTGAGCTGTTCAGCAAAGTAATGGCAGAAGCGAACCTACATGGCCTGAACGTCATTCAGGTCTGATTACTAAAAAAAATCAACTTATACTGCAAATAACATAATACCTTTGCCATCATGTGAATGGTGAACTGGGGCAAGCATGGTGCATCTGGTGATAGACTTCCAGGGTGCACATAGATACTACAAAAACAGGACATATTGGTGATGTGCTGATGCATCCATATGTATCATAGAAGGGACACATTCACATGAGGTATAGCATGTGGAACCTTGTAAACAGTACACTCTGAGAAAATTATCACTAATAATTCTAAAAGCAATTATTAATCTTTACTAAATATGCCAATGACTTCAAGCTCAAAGTGGTTCCTGTTCGGCATTCATGCTGCAGGGATCATTGGTGGCAGGTTGTGCTCATACAATAGATATGCATTAGTTAGCATTTCATACTGATGAGACCATTCCTCCACCATATCAGTGACTTGGAACGAGTGGTCACATTCATTAATAGAGTATCCATAACATAATCAGCAGAATTATCATATGCAATGACAACTACTTACATACTTACTAAACCATCATAGAGCTGCTTCAAGGCAGTGTACTCTCCACCAGCATTGCTGACATCAAAACCTTCTTCACCTAGTGGAGGTATGGCTGCAGCATCATCCAAGGATTCATTCATGTCAATGTTAGTCAAGAAGTCTAGGATACCTCGACTCTGAGCAATTTTCTCTGCTCACAGATAGTGTTCACACTGTTTTAAACCAAGATCTGAGGCACAGTGAGCTACAAAAATGACAACAAAGAAGACAGAACACACAACAAAGATAGTTGCTACACTCCTCATCAGCAACTTTACTATGTGGTAGCAGGTCACTTGGGCGTACAACCCAAGCCTTCTTGAGCCCAATGGAAACATGAGCACTGAAAGATGTTCCCATAGCTAAATAATGTAGGGCACATGCATGAGAACGAGGCACCATGTCAGTAGAGATAGAAGGAGGAAAGTTGCAAAATGAACCACATTTGAAGTGAAATTCTCACACCACATGGTTATGTATAATCCATACATAGAAACCTCCAAGTAGACACAGTGAGAAAAAGGAGCCAAAGAACCAGCACAAGAAGAATATGGATCAGGAGGTCATTGTCAGGAAGAGTAAGGGCAGTGACAATATGAGATCCCGACACCACCCACTCAAAAAGTCTCCAGCAGCCGAGGCTGCAGGAAAGATGGTGATAGTGATGGTGCCCAATGACGGAGAGGGTGGCGGCCACAGCACCAGTGGTAATGGCAAAAGTTCCTGAAAGCAAAGAGGGTGATTAGGATAGCAGTGATGGTGGCAGGTAATCCCAATGTCACCCACTTAGAGACTGCAACAAGGGAGGCAGTAGTGAGGGTGCCCAATGATGGAGAGGGTAGCGGTGGCAGCGGTGGCAGCAGCAAGAGCACCAGATAGCAGAGAGGGCAATGACAATAGTGACACTGGTGGCAGGTAATCCCAATGTCACCTACTCAGAGGCTACAACAAGGAAGGCAGTAGTAAGGGTGGCAGTGGTGGCAGCAGCAAGAGCACTAGATAGCAGAGAGGGTGATGGTGATGGTGACAATGGTAACAAGGAAATCCCAATGTTGCCCACTCAGAGGCTGCAACAAGGGAGGTGGTGGCAATGATGCCCAATGATGGAGAGGGTAATGGTGGCAGTGGTGGTGACGGTGAAAGCACCCAACAGCAGAAAGGGAGGTAGGAATGGTGGGAATGACAGCAGCAGCAGGAAAAAGACAGAACTATTGACAATGAGACATACCAGGGTCCCCAATTCATGACATCTCTAATGAGGGATTGGTCGGGGGTGATGGCATGGCCAAGGATATGGCAGCAGCGCTAACAACAACAACAACAATGGTGGGTAGGAATGCAGGAGTTGATAAGAAGAAGCACCAGAGATTCCCAAGGGTAGTGCCACATCCCAAAGCAGCAATTGTTGATGCCATGTTATCGTCTTAAGCAAGAACACATGATCCAGTTACTGAGGTTAGGGGACTACTCTTGGGAACTACCTTAATAATCCTAATCACTTTGCCTAAGTACCTAGTGAACCACATGTTGCACTGCAGTGCTCACAAAAAAGCTGTCAAGCAAGTCTAGTAAGTGTTATCTCATCCATGGCTGTAATAGTTTATAAACTTTAAAATATGGGAAGCATAGGTGACTAAACAAATGTATACCCCTCCTAGACCACAACACTAGTCAACACACCCATATAGGTATAACAGGTTACTCCTTCCTTCTGCTATTAATATACCTGCATATCCCCCCTGACCAGAGTGTAGAAGTCTGGCTGGTATGTGTACTGGGTGCCGATAGATGGCAATGGATGGTAGATGGCTTCAGACTGCTTATGGGTCATGAGATGTTGCAGAAATTGCTGGTGATTGAGGAAGCTAGGCTGATCAAGAGCTGATAGGTGCTGAAACAACCTAGATCAAAGACTAGACTATTAAAGTAGTGGATGAAGAGAAAGGTGGTTCAGTCCAGTCAAAGAGATGAAAACTACAAGAGAATTTTGTTAGAGTTCCTTGGTCTTAATTCATGGGCTTTACTACATGGATGTCAAAGTTCTAATCTGAGTATGAACTACATAGATAAGCATAAGGCATATGATTGTTGATAATGTTTGAGTTGTAAAATGAGTCATAGATAAGACATAGCCTTGCACTGCCATGATGAGTCAGTGATAAGGGATATGAATAGATAGAAGCATATGTGTATGATATTGTGACAGCCAATTGGATGTGTTCCTTTGAATAGCCTTGACATGAGGCAAAGTATGCTGTAATAGTTTAGAAAAGATTGAAGGTATAGTCCATTAAGGGTTAAAACATTGAAATTGTAACAGGTGCTGAAACAACCTAGAATAACCTAGACTGTTTAAAGTTGTAGTGGTGTAGTGAAGAGAGGGTTCAGTCCAGTGAAGAGGTGAAAACTGCAAGAGAACTTTGTTGAGCTCTCTGGCTTTGATTCATGGGGTTTATATACTACATGGATGTCAGAGTTCTAATCTGAGTATGAACTATGTAGATAAGCATAATGTATCCTATTGGATGATAAGGTGTGAATATATATGAGTCATAGATAAGTGTTATGATATCAACTTTCCATCCCTTAACAGATTATACTTTCAATCTATTCTAAAGATAACACCTCATGTAAAGGCTGTCCAAAGGATCATACCCTATTGGCTGCCACAATATCACACACATACACTTCTATCTATTTATTTCCCTTATCACTGACTCATATATATTCATACCTTATCATCCAATAGGATACAGTATGCTTACCTACGTAGTTCATACTCAGATTAGAACTCTAGCATCCATGTAGTATATAACTCCATGAATTTTAGCCAGAGAGCTCTAACAAAGTTCTCTTGGAGTTTTCACCTCTTCACTGGACTGAACCCCCTCTTCACTTGTAGTTGTCTTACCTCTATTAAGAGCAGCACCCCAAGTAAGTCGCAGACTCTGAACAGGAAAATTTTATCAGCTTCAAATAAGCTGCTCGAGACCCAAGGTCCATATAGCACACCAGCCAATAGCACACCTTTTTGTCGCTCATTGTCCTCTTAACTAAGACCACAAAAAATAGTGACTTCCTCTTTGTTACTGCTCTCAATCGTTGCTGCTGCTCAAGAAGTGTTTCCTGGTCTTGAAGACCAACCTTATGTACTTGACACCACCTATCTCACTGAGGTAGTTGCCCTAGAGGATCTTGATCCCAAGGACAGGACAGATACAGAGATCTTCCATGCCTTATTAGGCCACTTTATAGGAGACAATGCATCCCTATCAGACTATGAATCTTTCTGGTCTGACAGCCCAAACCTCCAGTATCCAACTTTGGAACCAAATATCAAATGAGAGCCTAGCCTGCTTATCGTACCTCTTCCTTTTATAAAAAGAGAAGAATCCTCCCTGCTCCCAGAACTAACACCAAGCAGAGCATCCTCTGAGGAAAGTTTAGGAGACCCTAACAATTGGCTCCCACCCAGAAAGATTGAGAGAATAGCCAATAGAACAGCTTTGCAGAAAAGGAGAGCAGAAAGACGCTTCAGGGAAAATCTAGTACCCTCGCGCATCCGCCCCTATTCACAATACAATATTTTCGAATTCCCCTCTTTACGTCCTAGAAACACTCTCAGGACCCCTTCCAAATATCTCTAAATAGATTCTTTTATGTCTTGGGAACTCATTGCAATCGCACTTGTCATCTCCTGCACTCTCATCATCTACTTTTTCGGATACATCACTTTCTACCTTACCAACAAGGTACAAGAATCTCAGCGACCAATTTACGTCTCTATCAAATGATGAGACTACCCTTTTGCAGTCACTTTTAGTTTTTTCTCACCCTACAAAGAATATGGAACAGCCACTGCTAACACTTGGGGAGCACCAGAACCAACAGCTGATGCTTGGTAAATATGTCAACACAAGATATCGCTGATATGACCGCAGTCATGAATGACCCCAAGGAATCTGATAAGGATAGACTCCTGTTGGCTATATTTATCATACAACAAATGAGTGGTGCTATTGCTGCACTACAAAACAAACCCCATTCCATGGGAAAGGTAGAAATCTTTGCCAACCCTGGAACCTATGACAGAGAACCAGCTCGCTTTGAAGAATGGTGGGCCAAAATCAAGGGATGGATAGACATAAACCAAAACACTATCACACCTGGCTCCTACATGGCAGTATTAGCTGTCTTATCTTGCCTAAAAGGAAAACGAGCTTTGCAGTTCACAGAAACTTGCTTAGCACAAGGGACCAACCTCACATGGGGACAATTATTCATTGATGTAGAAAGGATGTTCCGCCAGACCAACAAGGTTGACTGGGCTCACACAGAGCTAGAACATCTCGAACAAGAAAATATGAGGGTTGAAGACTTCCTAATCCAATGGGAAGCATTATGGCACCAAGCCAGAATCAATCCCTCCCACGCCATAAGACTCCTCAAGGCAAATACAGCATGAGGACTAATTTATCAAATCTTCAGGGATAGAACAAGAATCACCCTCAAAGAACCCATGTGGAACAATCCACTCACCCCTAAGTATGAAAAGGATCGCAACAAGGCCATAACAGCATATCTTGCCTTGATCAGACAGGCAAGAAATTTCCTGGAGCAACTCCAATATGTCTGCAGAGAAAGATCTAAAAAGAAAGATCCTAACACCATGGACATTAGCTCCATATCACGATACAAAGTAGATGATGATGGCTGGTTTACCGGCAAAGAAGTCAGGGCAGTTGGTCAGAAGAAGACTAACAACAACAAATGTTACAACTGCAGGAACACAGGACACGTTCCAAAAGAATGTCCTAAACCCAAAGTACAATGCCCAGATTGCAAATACTACACTAGCAACCACAAAGCCACATGTGGAAAATCTAGAAAAGTAAGATCCACCACACAGCAAAAAGAAGCCCCTAAAGCTTCAACTTCTTCAGTACCCAAAAAGGACCCTTTTGCGGTCATTCGAGGAATGAACCCTGAAGAAGTACAAGCATATTATTATAACAAATATGAAACCAAAGAGAAGGGAAAAGGCAAGGCGAACTGAGTAAACTGGGATCTCATGTTTGCACTACCCTTCCAAAGCTCTATGAAAACACGTTATCTCTAAACTTTGATTTTCAATACTCCGAAACACCTCCCTGGCAAGAGGATAAACTACCTAAGTCCACAAAAACAACAGAAAACAAAAGCATTGACAGTGTCTCTGTGGAGCATGGTGGACACAATAGTTCCATGCTTAGTTCTGTCCTGAAACAAATACCCAATGGGTCTTTAATTAGATCTACATTGGTAGAAAAAGAAATTATACTTCCAATTTTGGTATTCCCAGTAAACCAAATTAGCTATGTTGGAGCAAAAGCACTCTTAGACAGTGGAGCTAATGCGATTTTCATACACAAAGATTACATTACTAAACATAAACTCCCATGTCACATGCTTCCTCACCCAATCCAAGTTTTCAATGTGGATGGCACTAAGAACCAAGCAGGCTCAATAACTCACACCACACAAATCCTGATCAATTTCAAAGGTCACAGGAAAATAGTGGATGCTGAAATTACCAACCTTGGAAAGAATGATCTTATCCTCGGATTTACATGGTTAAAGCACCACAATCCCCATATAGACTAGACAACAGGAATAGTAACAATGAGAAGATGCCCAGATTTATGTCATTCACAAGATGAAGACAACTACTTGGATTCCATTATCACAGAAGAAATCTCCTATGCAAACTCTATTGCCAAAACCCATTTTTTTTCTACTCACATGGAAACTCCACCTTCTCCTCCTAAGGAACGCACTCTTGAAGAGATGGTGCCTAAGGAATATATGAAATATGTTAAAGTATTTGGAAAAATGGAATCTGAAAGAATTCCATTAAGTAAACCATGGGATCATAGCATTGACCTAAAAGAGTCTTTCATTCCTAAAAAGGGTTGCTTAATACCCCTCTCTGTCACAGAACAAGAGAAGGTCTCCACATTCATTGATGACCAATTAAAGAAATGTTACATCAGACCCTCTAAATCAGAACAGACATCTCCAGTCTTCTTCGTCCCAAAGAAAGATGGAAAGAAATGTATGGTTCAGGATTACCGATACCTAAATGAACACACAAGCAAAAACAATTATCCCTTGCCGCTTATTTTGCAGCTTGTGGACAAATTAAAAGATGCTAAACTATTTACAAAAATGGATCTCCATGGGGATACAGTAAGGTACACATCAAAGAAGGCAACAAATGGAAAGCAGCATTTGTCTGTCACCGCAGTTCTTTCAAACCCATCATCATGTACTTTGGATTATGTAACTCACCAGCAATGTTTCAAACTATGATAAATGAAATCTTTGCCGATATGAACGGTGTTGTTGTCATCTACATTGATGATCTTATGATATTCACAAATACCGACAACTATGAAACTCATGACAAAATCGTACTCAAAGTACTTAAATGTCTTCAAGATAATGATCTTTATGTAAAACCAGAAAAATGCTTCTTTCATGTAAAAGAAGTGGGCTTCCTCGGAATGATCGTGGGAACTGATGGGATTAAAATGGATAATGAAAAGACCAAAGCAGTTGCCGAATGGCCAACTCCCACATCAGTCAAACACATTAGAAGTTTCCTTAGACTTGCCAACTTCTATCACAGATTCATTAAAGATTATGGAAAAATAGCACACCCTTTACATGACCTTACTAAAAAGGATCAGAAATTTGAATGGACCTTTGCTTGTGATGAAGCCTTCACTATGCTTAAAAAGGCATTTACGACAGCCCCTATCCTTGCTTATCCAGATCAGAATGCCAAATATCACTTAGAATGTGATTCATCGGATTTCACAACAGAAACAGTTCTATCTTGAGAAAAAAAAGGACTTTGGCACCCTGTCACTTATAATAGCCACTCTATGACACCAGAAGAATGGAATTACCCTATAGCCGACAAAGAAATACTTTCGGTTATTCGCTCTCTAGAACTATGGTGCCACTATCTTGAGGGTACAAAATATGAATTTGAAATATGGAATGATCACCAGAACCTTATGTGGTTTATGACATGCCAAGATCTTAACAGAAGACAAGCAAGATGGGCACAATATCTCTCACATTTTAACTTCACTTGGCACCACAAGGCTGGAGTCACCATGGGAAAAGCAAATGCTCTAAGCAGACAAGAAGATCACATGATCAGAATCGAAGATGATAACAAAGGAATCCTTCTCATGGATCCATCTAAGATTCGATCAGCTGTCACTCTCCTATATAATGGAGATCAATTTCTCACAGACGTACAACATGAAACTATGAAATTATCACCTAATGCGATGATACATCTCCTATCTATCAGATATACAGTCAAGGACACCTTCCTTAGAAAGGGGGGTAAGATCTTCATTCCCAATGCTTTACACACCAAATCTATCACCATGTTTCATGACACACCCGAAGCTGGACATCCCAGTTATGACAAAACTTTAGAACTTCTCTCATGAACCTACATTTGGCCTCGCATGAACAAAGAAGTCAAAAATTATATCTCACACTGTGAAAGATGTGCTCAATTTAAGGGTTCTAATCAGAAAACAGCAGGACTCCTGCAATCCTTAGAAACACTGTCATTACCATGGGAAGATATCTCAGCAGATTTCATCACAGATCTCCCACTTTCACACTCATATGATTCCATTCTCACAGTCATGGATTGATTCTTAAAAGAAGTCGAATTCATCCCATGCCACAAAATGTGTACATCTATGGATCTCGCTACACTATATCTCTCACACATATGGAAACATGGCCTCCCTAAAACCATCATATCAGATAGAGGACCACAGTTCACTTCCCAACTTATGAAAGATATATGCTCAGGGTTAAAAATTACACCCAAATTATGCACTGCACATCACCCACAAACTGATGGACAATCAGAATGAATGAACCAAGAAGTGCAGCAATATCTTTGCATGTTCTGTGCAAAGAAGGATAACACATGGGCCGATTGGCTCCCTCTCGCACAATTCTCATAAGAAGAAGAATTCAAAGCAGACTATATAGTTGATTCCCAAATGAAGGGACGCCACTTAGAATATCTCATACACTGGAAGGGTTATGATGATGATGAAAGAACTTGGGAACCTCTAAAGAATCTAAAGAATGCTCTGGATCTCATATCTGATTTCCACGAAGCACATTCAGATGCCCCAAGAAAATTAAAAGTCACACAAACCAAATTTAACTTCATGTTTTGCTCATATGACGATAAAACCAAATCCAAAGATGAGAATAGTCTCCATCATCTCAATCATGAAATAGATCATCCAGAGTCTAATCAACAGATGGGGGGTAGTGTTACAATATCAACTTTCCATCCCTTAATGGATTATACTTTCAATCTATTCTAAAGATAACGCCTCATGTCAAGGCTGTCCAAAGGATCATACCCTATTGGCTGCCACAATATCACACACATACACTTCTATCTATTCATTTCCCTTATCACTGACTTATCATGGCAGTGCAAGGCTATGCTCCTATCTATGACTCATATATATTCACACCTTATCATTCAATAGGATACAGTATGCTTATCTACGTAGTTCATACTCAGATTAGAACTCTGACATCCATATAGTATATAACCCCATGAATCAAAGCCAGAGAGCTCTAACAAAGTTCTCTTGGAGTTTTTGCCTCTTCACTGGACTGAACCCCCTCTTCACTACACCAGTACAACTTTAACAGTCTAGGTTGTTCTAGGTTGTTTCAATAAGAGCATAGCCTTGCACTGCCATGATGAGTCAGTGATAAGGGAAATGAATAGATAGAAGCATAAGTGTGTGATATTGTGGCAGCCAATAGGGTATGATCCTTTGGACAGCCTTGACATGAGGCATTATTCTTAGAAAAGATTGAAAGTATAATCCGATAAGGGTTGAAATGTCAAGATTGTAACACTACCCCCCATCTGATGATCAGACTCAGGATGATCTATTATTTCATAATTGAGATAATGGAGACTATCCTCATTTTCGGATTTGGTTTTATCATCATAATTTCAGAACATGGAGTTAAATTTGGTTTGTGTGACTTTTAATTTTCTTGGGGCATCTGGATATGCTTCATGGAAATTGGATATAAGATCTGGAGCATTCTTTAGATTTTTCAGTGGTTCCCAAGTTCTTTTGTCATCATCATAACCTTTCCAGTGTATGGGATATTCTAAGTAGCACCCTTTCATGCAGGAGTCGACTATGTAGTCTGCTTCAAATTCTTCTTCTCAGTTATCTCCAATTACTATTGGTCTCGGTTTGTAAACTGGTTGATCGGGAAGATGTTCCTTATAAGGTTTGACCTGAGAAATGTTTACAACTGGGTGTATTCATATGGTGTGTGGTAATCGAAGCCTTAGAGCATTCGGTCCGTGCATGGATATTATGTCATAGGGTCCAATCTACTTGTCTGTGAATTTGGGGTATTGTTTTATTTTTAGGTTTGCAGTAGAGAGCCAGACTTTATTGCTAATGGAGTAAGAGGGTGGTTCTGATCTTGATTTATCTGCAACATTTTTCATATGTTCTGCGGCTTTATCTATATTAGATTTTGTTTGCTCTAGAATTTCAGAGAAATCCGTAATGTAATTTTGAGCAGCCGGGTTTTTGATAGATTGTGGCATGATTCCCATTCTAGGAACATAGGAATGTGTATTTCAAATGGAGAGAATTTAGTAGCAGTGTGTTTCTTGCTGTTGTATGAGAATTGTGCAAGAGGTAGCCAATCAGACCATGTGTTGTTCTTCTCTGCACAGAACATGCGAAGGTACTGTTGCACTTCTCAGTTCATTCATTCTGATTGTCCATCTGTTTGTGAATGATGTGCGGTGCTTAATTTGGGAGTGATTTTTAACCCTGAGCATATATTTTTCATAAGTTGAGAAGTGAATTGTGGTCCTCAGTCTGACACAATGGTTTTAGGGAGGCCATGATGTTTTCATATGTGTGAGAGATATAGTGTAGCGAGATCCATAGATGTACACATTTTGTGGCATGGGATGAATTCGACTTCTTTTAAGAATCAATCCATGACTGTGAGAATGGAATCATATGAGTGTGAAAGTGGGAGATCTGTGATGAAATCTGCTGAGATATCTTCCCATGGTAATGACAGTGTTTCTAAGGCTTGCAGGAGTCCTGCTGTTTTCTGATTAGAACCCTTGAATTGAGCGCATCTTTCACAGTGTGAGACATAATTTTTGACTTCTTCATTCATATGCAGCCAAGTGTAGGTTCATGAGAGAAGTTCTAAGGTTTTGTTATATCCAGGATGTCCAGCTTCAGGTGTGTCATGAAACATGGTGATAGATTTGGTGTGTAAAGCATTGGGAATGAAGATCTTACCCCCCTTTCTAAGGAAGGTGTCCTCAACTGAATATCCAATAGAAATAAGTGTTTCATGGCCTTTGGTGATAATTTCATAGTTTTATGTTGTATTTCATTGAGAAATTGATCACCACTGTATAGGAGAGTGACAGCTGATCAAATCTTAGATGGATCCATGAGGAGGATTCCTTTGTTATTGTCTTCAATTCTGACATGTGATCTTCTTATCTGCTTAGAGCATCTGCTTTTACCATAGTGACTCCAGCCTTGTGGTGCCAAGTACAATTAAAGCATGAGAGATATTGTGCCCATCTCGCTTGTCTTCTGTTAAGATCTTGGTGTGTCATAAACCACGTAAGGTTCTGGCAGTCATTCCATATTTCAAATTCATGTTTTGCACCCTCAAGATAATGGCACCATAGTTCTAGAGAGCGGATAACTAAAAGCATTTCTTTATTGGCTATTGGGTAATTCCGTTCTTCTGGTGTCATGGAGTGGCTATTGTAAGTGACAGGGTGCCAGAGTCCTTCTTTTTCTAAAGATAGAACTGCTCCTGTTGTGAAATCTAATGAATTGCATTCTAAGCGATATTTGGCATTCTAATCTGGATAAGCAAGGATAGGGGCTGTCATAAATGCCTTTTTGAGCATAGTGAAGGCTTTGTCACAAGCGAAGGTTCATTCAAATTTTTGATCCTTTTTTGTCAGGTCATGTAAAGGTCATGCTATTTTTCCATAATCTTTAATGAATTTGCAATAGAAGTTGGCAAGTCTGAGGAAACTTCTGATGTGTTTGACTGATGTGGGTGTTGGCCATTTGGCTACTGCTTTGGTCTTTTTGATATCCATTTTAATCCCATCAGTTCCCATGATCATTCCGAGGAAGTCCACTTCTTTTACATAAAGGTCATTATCTTGAAGGCGTTTAAGCACTTTGAGTATGATTTTGTCATGAGTTTCATAGTCATTGGTATTTGTGAATATCATAAGGTCATCGATGTATACAACAACAATGCTGTTCATATCGGCAAAGCTTTCATTCATCATAGTTTGAAACGTGGCCAGTGAGTTACATAATCTGAAGCACATGATGATGGGTTTGAATGACCCGCGGTGACAGACAAATGCTGCTTTCCATTTGTCGCCTTCTTTGATGTGTACATTTTTGTATCCCCATTGGAGATCCATTTTTGTAAATAGCTTAGTGTCTTTTAATTTATCCACAAGCTGCGATATGAGTGGCAAGGGGTAATTGTTTTTGCTTGTATGTTCATTTAGGTATCAGTAATCCTGAACCATACATTTCTTTCCATCTTTCTTTGGGATGAAGAAGACCGGAGATGTCTGTTCTGACTTAGAGGGTCTGATGTAACCTTTCTTTAATTGGTCATCAATGAACGTGGAGACCTCCTCTTGTTCAGTGACAGAGGGGTATTAGGTGACCCTTTTTAGGAATAAAAGACTCTTTTAGGTCAATGCTGTGATCCCATGGTTTACATAATGGAATTCTTTCAGATTCCATTTTTCCAAATACTTTAACATATTTCATATATTCCTTAGGCACCATCTCTTCAAGAGTGTGTTCCTTAGGAGGAGGAGGTGGAGTTTCCATGTGAGCAGAAAAAATACGGGATTTGGCAATAGAGTTTGCATAGGAGATTTCTTCTGCGATAATGGAGTCCAAGAAATTGTCTTCATCTTGGGAGTGGCATGACTCTGGGCATCTTCTCATCATTACTATTCCTGTTGTCCAGTCTATGGGGATTGTGGTGCTTTAACCATGTGAATCTGAGGATAAGATCATTCTTTCCAAGGTTGATAATTTTGGCATCCACTATTTCTCTGTGACCTTTGAAATTGATCAGGATTTGTGTGGTGTGAATAATTGAGCCTGCTTGGTTCTTAGTGCCATTGACATTGAAGACTTGAATTAGGTGAGGGAGCACATGATGTGGGAGTTTATGTTTAGCAATGTAATTCTCGTGTATGAAGATCACATTAGCTCCACTGTCTAAACACACTTTTGCTCCAACATAGCTGATTTGGTTTACTGGGGATACCAATATTGGTAATATAATTTCTTTTTCTACCGATGTAGATCTAATGAAAGACCCATTGGGTATTTGTTTCAGGACAGAATTAAGCATGGAACTATTGTGTCCACTGCGCTCCACAGAGACACTGTAACACTTTCATTTTCTGTTGTTTTTGTGGATTTAGATAGTTTATCCTTTTGCCAGGAAGGTATTTCAGAGTATTTGAAATCAAACTTTAAAGAGACAAAGTTTTCATATTCTTTCGGAATGGAAGTGTGAACATGAGATCCTAGTTTGCTCAATTCACCTTGCCTTTTTCCTTTCCATTCTTGTATTCATACATGTCGAAATAATAAGCCTGTACTTCCTCAGGGGTCATCCCTCAGATAGCAGCAAAGGGGTCTGTAGCTGGTACAGATAGGGCAGTGGTAGAAGTAGAAAATATGGTTGTCTTCTTTTCTTCCTTCTTTGTGGTTGTGCAAACCTTGTGTGAACATTGCATCTTATGTGATCCACCGTACCATTTGCACTCAGTGCATTGGTTCTGTGACCAGCACCACTGCAGTTGAAGCATTTATTGGAATTCTTATTTCCAATTGCTCAAACTTCTTTTCCTGTGAACCAGCCATCTTCGTCTTTTTCGTAACTGGCTGTGCCAATGTCCATGGTGTTGGGGTCTTTCTTTTTCCAACAGTCATTTCATGCAAAGTTTAGTGCTTCCATGGCATTTCTGGTGTTTCGTATCCAGGAAAGGTATGTGATTACCGCGTGGTTGCAGTCTTTTTCATAATCAGGCCTTGTGGGATCTGGGTGAAACGGGTCAACTCTGTGCCTATCATGGAAGATCTGGTAGATGATGGAGTGGGCAGTGTTTGCCTCAAGGAGTCTTATTGGATGAGATGGATCTATTGCAGCTTGTAGCCAGAGTGCCTCCCATTGGACAATATAGTTCTCTACTCTCATCATTCCTTGTTTGAGACTTTCTAATTGGGATCTAGCCCAATTGACCTTGTTGTTTTGTCTGAACATCCCTTCGATGTCCTGGACTAATGTTGCCCATGTGAGAGTGGTGTCCTTGGCTAGGTGGGTTTCAGCAAATTGTGCAGCTCTCTTTCCTTTTAGGCATGAGAGTACTGCTTGTACAGCCCTGTGTGAACCGGGAGGTATGGTGGTGTTGTTTACTTCCAGCCATCCCTTGATTTTGGCCCACCATTCTTCGAATCAGGACATTTCTCCATTGTAAGAGCCAGGGTCTGCGAATATTTCTACTTTAGAGGAGTTTGGCATAGAGGATAGGATAATGTTTAGTTGTCCCTGGAGGTTTGCGATCATGGTCACTTGTTGATTTATTATGGCAAAGGATGTTGCAATTCAGTCGCTGTTCAATTGTGAACGGTCATTGATGGTGCCCAAAGCGGTTTGGTAATCTATACTTGTTTAGTTGTTGGATTGGTTGTTTACCAGGCATCTACTGTTGGCTCTGGTGCTCCCCAAGCGTCAGCGGTGGCTGTTCTGTATTCTTTGTAGGGTGAGAAGAGACCAAATGTGACTGCAAAAGGGTAGTCTCGTCATTTGATAGAGATGTAGATTGGTCGCTGAGATTCTTGTACCTTGTTTATAAGGTAGAAAGTGATGTATCCAAAAAAGTAGGTGGTGAGAATGCAGGAGATTATGAATGCAATTGCAACAAGCTCCCAAGACATAAAAGATTCTATTTAGAGATATCTGGAGAGGGTCCTGAGAGTATTTCTAGGACATAAGGAAGGGAATTCGAAAATATCATATTGTGAGTAAAAATAAATGCATGAGGGTACTAAATTTGCCCTGTTTTGTCTTTCTGCTCTCCTTCTCTGCAAAGCTGTTCTATTGGCTAATCTCTCAATTTCTCTGGGTAGGAGCCAATTGTTTGGGTCTTCTAAGCTTCCCTCCAATGGTTTTCTCAAAGGAGCTGGTGGGAAAGGTAACGGTTCTCTTTTGGGAATGGGAGCGGGAAAGTATTCGTGCTTGACCTCTGGTTCCTCAGTTGGATACCAAAATTCTGGGCTGTCAGACTGGGTTAACTCATAGTCTGATAGAGATACTGTGTCTCCTATGAAGTGGCCTAATAAAGCGTGGAATATTTCTGTGTCTGTGCGGTCTTCAGGATCAAGGTTCTTGAGAGCAATGACTTCAGCGAGATAGGTGGCATCAAGGACGTATGGAGAGTCCTCAAGACCAGGGAATGCTTCCTGTGCTGCTGTAACAATGGAAAGTGGTAATGCAGGCACTGGGAGAGTGGTCTCAGTTAAGAGTACAATCAGCTACCCAAGGGTGCGCTGTTTGCTTCTGTGTTCACTAGACCTTGAGTCTTTTGCAGTGCTGACTTATTTGTAGCTAGACTTTCCTATGACTATTCAAAGTTTATGACTTACTTGGGTGCTACTTGTATAGCTTGTCGAAGGGGCTACAATGAGGTTGAAGGAACTTGACAGTAGTGTTCAATGGCAAAGATAACAATAAAGTTCTAATGAAACAACCTAGAACAACCTAGACTGTTTAAAGTTGTAGTGGTGTAGTGAAGAGGGGGTTCAGTCCAGTGAAGAGGCAAAAACTCCAAGAGAACTTTGTTAGAGCTCTCTGGCTTTGATTCATGGGGTTATATACTACATGGATGTCAGAGTTCTAATCTGAGTATGAACTACGTAGATAAGCATAATGTATCCTATTGGATGATAAGGTGTGAATATATATGAGTCAGTGATAAGGAAAATGAATAGATAGAAGTGTATGTGTGTGATATTGTGGCAGCCAATAGGGTATGATCCTTTGGACAGCCTTGACATGAGGTGTTATTCTTAGAAAAGATTAAAAGTATAATCCAATAAGGGTTTAAATGTCGAGATCGTAACAGGTACTGCACAGTGGTAATAGTTTTTCATGTGGATTTCACCACTTTCTACCCTATAGGGCTCTCACCCTCCCAATGAGACTGCCAGCTTGGTCCCAACAACCTGAAGGTCTCCCAATAGCCATTCTGGTTTGGTAGCCCCTCTATTCTGCTGTATATGGGCCATTCCAGATTATGGCTGTACCCAAGAGGACTTATTTCCTCCACCAGGACCCCCCTAATGAGAGCCACACCTATCCCACTAATATCATGTGACTCTCCTGATTCAGCATAAGTGGTGACATCCTTATGACATATGACACAAAGGGATGGGTATGAGAAATAAAGGGAGGGAGACCAGGGATTTGAACCCCATAGCTATGATAGCTACCAGATGGTGGGTTGTATCACTACACTACCATCTCCTGGTTGGCTACTTAATATCAGGGAGTTGTAGTAGATAGTCTACCATGAATTCTTCAGCCCAGATAGTACCCTCTATCTTGAATCAATTTCATTAGCAAATTGTCAAGGTACTTTTTTGGCTGTTAATCACATCTTTTTGTGCTTTTAGCTGCATTTACCAGCTTTTTGTGTATCACATGAACTTGTTTAAAAGGAGCTAAAAGTAGATTGTTTTGCTTTTAGTGTTCTGTTAGATCATTTTACAGTCTGTTACAGTATGTCTGCACTTTTAGGGCTCACATTCAGTCCCTAAAAGCAAATAAAATCAATTAAAAGTATCTGGCATACTACTAAAAGTAATACCCAGTCTGAGTAAAATCAACAAAAAGGAATGAAAAGCAACAAAACAAATAAGTTAGCAAGCATGGAATAACAAACATTCTGATTGGCTGAAACAGTGAAGAAAGTAAATCCCAGCTGAAGTGCAATACTCAGGGGGATGGAAATAGAAAAGAGAGTGAAGGAAATGTGATTCCATTTGACCCAGGGACAACCCTGAGTTGGTGAATGACAAGAAATAGGTTTTTAGTGGTCTGAGATGAATCCGAGGTGAATCTGGATCAAAATGGACTGAAAAGTGTCCAAATCCAGATTGAGAAAACCTGAGGAAAAGAGGAAAAACAAACATCAACTGAAAATGATGTGAGACAGATGCATGTGGGCAAAAGCTACTGTATTTTGTCAATACAGTGTGTTTTATAGTCCTCAGGAATACCCTCAGACTTGTCCTAAGTAAGGATAATAATAAAAAGAAGGTTTTTGTATGGTATAAAGTTTGAGGGGCACCCAAACATCCCTGCAAGGGCTGCATGACATGGTCTAGCCAATGGCAAGTATGAATAAGGAGCAATAAAATAAAATAAAAGAGTCTGAGCCAAAACAAGCATGGCTATATTAATCTGGATGAATTTACACATACGATCAAGCAGGTAATGGTAGATTCAAGTGGATGGATAGTTTGGATTCAGATTCAGGTGATGACGGCAAATTGTGAGAATGTGCTTTATGAGCACAAGGAATGTCTATTCCTTACAATGGTGTCCATGAATGGCACAAGAGAAGTGGCATGCTGATTGGCTGAAAGGAGGGTCCATGAATGGTGCAAAATAAGTGGCTAGGTGGTGGGCAGGAAGGTAATGATTGAATACTTGAATGGAACAACTACTAGGATGTAAGCAGCAGGGAGAACAAAACAGCAAAGTGAAAAGGGAAAAAGGCAAGGAGCAGGTATGTATAGGATATGGTGCATTCTATCATGGTATGAGATCTGCTGGGAAGCCAATTCTGCAGAATTGTCAGCCAGACAGTCAGGGAAAGATCATACAATGAGCAGTAATGAGCTTACACATCTGAGCCCAAGGATCAAGCCTGAACTGGCCCACCAATGGTTGCTTGAATGCTCCAGGAAGAGGGCTGTCCATGGTGGTGAGTGAGCACACTGTGCTGGCCACAATATTCCCAAGCATGTCTATACTGTGGTTTGAGATGGAATTGAAGTATGATGAGGTTTGTCCCCCCAGTTCTGCAGTGAGAATGTGGAGCCTTGGTGCTCGCCTTTCCAGTGGCCTTGTTCAGGGTCTGGGGTTGCTTCTGATTATACCAGCTACTAACTGTGGGCTCCTGTCCATCATTCAAATTCTGTGTGATTTCCAGCTTCTCCATTGCAGCAAGCTGGAAGGCATGTTTAAGCTATAGACACATCATTAGCTTACTTGATGGGCACCCGAAAATATCAATGCAAACCACAGCAGTACAAAGTGCAAGCACACCCCTTACTCCATGATTGCACTTCAACAGAAGGTCCAGCCCAGGGATGTCAACCCAACCTTGATGTCTTGCAAATAGGTGAGACCAAGAAGCTGAAGGAGAAGAGGAGACTCAAAAGTGCTAAGTTTATCAGTGCTGTCATACTTTTCATATGCAAATGCCTGGTCTTCCAACAATAGGGCTGCCATTTTCGTCAAAGTGGTTTCCTCAGCTGTGTTCTTCTTGAGGCATGTCTTTATGACATGGGTTGCCACATTTCTCACCATATTACACCAACATGCAAGGCACTGACAGGCCTATTGGCAGAAAGAGACAAGACTAAGTAGCATAAAGAAGATAATTATGAGAATACACCAGATTGTAGATTGCCAATCCATGTTTAACATCATTATGCATCAGGTTGAGTGAAGGGTAGACATGCTAAATAATGGCAATGAGAACATGTGTCAGGTCGCTGTCAGTGATGGTCCATATGTTCACCTGGTCCCCATACCACAAGAGGAGGCTTGGGAGCACCATGTTTGACCACTTATCTTCTGGGTCATCTTGTAACTGCAGTGGGAGGTCATTCTTTGTTGATTTACTAACCCTAGACCCTCTATCATTAGTGGCAGCCCCCTTTGATACAATCTTATGTGACTTCCTCAAGCCTGAGGCCACCGTGGTGACTGATTGATAGAGCTTGTTATCGCCACTTCCTGCTTCTTCAGTCTTTCCTGACTCCCACAAAGTGGAGGAGGGTTCTTGTCAGGCAGGATTTGGTGGCTACCTGCAAAGTATCTGTAGCATGGGAATATTTTACATAACAATAACTGTACAGTTGCTTTTCTTCACTAAAAGCAACAAAAAAAGCCCTCGTTGCACTAGTTGGTTTTTGTGGCATGCAAAGATGTAAGTGTCCTCTTAGAGCGAATATAACTGTGATTAATAATTTGTCAGGTTTATTGATAAATTACCTTGCATTGCACCCCATCTCCTTGACAAAGTGCAAGTCCCTCCTGATGATGATCCACATGATATTTGTGACTATCTGTTCTACTATGATCCCATATATTTTCCTCTTCAAAATGCCTTGTGTTTCAATACCCCTGAAAACCTCTGTGTTTGGTTGAAGAACACTTTGAAGGTTCACTCGGTTTCATGCATGCAATGCAATGTTGAATTCATTGGTTCTGTCTCGTATAATGGTATAAATATCACCATTTTCTTTGTTCCTGCTCGTCTAACATTTGTCAACCCCCCCATATACTTTGCTGATAGCAATTATACCCATTGTCACCTTCTGTGAGAAATTGTTGATGAACCACACCCCCAAAGTGATATGTGCCAATCTCGATTGTCTGATAGATGACGGGACCTTCTACCATGGTTTTTTTATGTTGACTCTGTGTATGAGGCTAACTTGAGCTCTTTACCAGTTGATGTTCTTGCCAAGTTGGTATCATCTCTGTATTAGAAATTGGCGCTTGAAAAGGAATATGGTTTCTGCTATAGTATCTCATTTCGTTTGTTGTTGTGCATCATTCCTGACTCTTAGCTTAGCTGACTTGGCATGGGAATGTGAACACATCAATCTGCTCGATACCTGTGATTGGGACCACCTTTCCCTTGTAGCATCTTATTTCGAGTGTTTGTATGGCCCCGCCACCTGTATTTGTTGCTGATGCAACTACCACATTGATTTCTTGGGCTTCTTTATCACCCAATGCTCTCATAGATGCCCTCCATGAATTGACTCTCGACTCAATATCAACCTGTATTCAGTGTCTTATATCTCCTGGCCGCCCATCTGTTAATTCATGTTCATGCTGCAAAACATGTACAGGACTGGTGAACCACATTATTGAATGTGTCTAATATCGAGTATCAACCTAGAAACATTGTATGATGTTTTACTTGCCTATTTCCCCTTTGCTTCTCCTGATGAGCTGTCAAGGGAGACCTTCATGTTGCACATCCTTCAATACAAATATAGTGATGACATTATCTCATGCTTATCAAAAGCCTTGAGCTCTCCTCTGGAGATTCAGCTGCAAGTGTAAACTGGACAAGGTGATCAAAAAGAAGCAAGTTTCCACTGACTATGACCATGCGTGGCCTAATGTAGTTCCCTGGTGGTGCAACCAGTTTCTTGTCAATTTCTTGATAAATTTCCACCCAATATCACATATATGTTTCTGAGAATCTTAGAAATTATTTGTCTTGCTGTTTGTCATTGTGTATTAGCCAGTAGGAGTCGGGGACTGGTGCCTCCACATGCCGCTATGATGATCTTCTTGTTTGGGAGGGCTTTGACAACACCCATGGTAGTCTGTAGGTCACACAGTGAGTATGCAATTTCCTTCATATAGTAAACCCCACTGAGTTATGGTTGAAACTCAGTTGACTTTCCTTTGATATGAGGCACAGACCTCTTACCTCAAGCTCTCAGGCTGGCTGGGGCTGGAGGTTAGTACCTCCATGCCATCTGTCATATCCAACAAGTCAAGTTCTTCTTTGTCGCTTAGTACATTGTGCTTTTGTTTCCCTTTTGTTTGGTCTGAGTTATGTGGGCTTTGGGCTCCAGTCACAGTCTCAAGTGATGTTATGTATTTGTTGACCTGCAAGTCATTGACTGAAACTATTTGAGCCATTGCCATGGTGCAAGTCAACACACACAGCTGCCAGCAGTAAGTAAAGTCAGTATGTCATACATATTTATATATTGCAATAACTCTCACCTTTGAAGTTATCTTCAACTGTTTGACCATGAGATGGCACTCATCATCATCAGAGTTGTCCATAAGCACTAACTCTGTTGGCACAGGACTGAGACTTCTACAGTCATTGACCTCTATTTTTGGTGCCCACACATTAGTGCTAATTCTAATGGTAAGTGGTGTTAAGTAGTGTCTAATTTAGCACTTACAATAACATAGAGGGCTTGCCAGTGAGGGCACTGGCACTTGAGGCTATAGCCTTTGTTACCCTCTTCTTGGTCATCTTTACCAGAAGTTCACACAACTTGCCTGTATTCAGCATTTGCTCTGCAGTTTCAAACCCTTAAAGCCCCACCTTGTGAGTACACTAGGCCACTCGTGTGTGCAAACACTCACAGGGGTAATGTGGTGGAAGGGGGTTTATTGGTGGTGTGAGGATAGCTGGCACCTTGTCATCAATGTTCTTTCAGACAACATGAGGTTTGGGGCACACAGCTGCTCAATCCTTGGTTGCATTCTCTTACTCCAACACCATGTTGGCTTGCACTGCTGAGATTCACTGGTAAGCATCTTTGAGTGCTAACTTTTTGGCTTGTTTGGCTTGTCTAACCTGCTTGTTATCAGCACATTTCTGTTCTAATGTGCACCTTGGTGCTGGTTTGTCAGGTAGTCCTGGTCAAGCCATTGCATTGGCATGCTGAGTACAATAAGGGGAGAGCTTGGTAGGCTGAGACTCTCCCCCAGGTTTGTCAGGCACTCCTGTTTGAGTGGTCACATTGCAACAAGAGGAGGGTTCAGTAGGCTGAGACTCCTCCCTGTCCTCAGATCTCCAACGACTTGGGGCTACCATGGCTGGTACAGGATTGAAAGGAAGGACATAAAATGAGTGGGTCAAAGGAATGGAAAAAGAGATAACATGTGTGACTTCATTTACTTCAATGTTATATGATGCACGGACCCTCACCCTTAGCCATTTCAGTGCATCCTTTCCTGGCTCTTGGTCCTTCTGGCCTCTGCTCATCTGTCATCACCAGTAGTTACCTCTGGTCTATCAATACCACTGCCATTGTAGTCATTTACCCATCATGCCAGGGAACGCCCAGTTGCAATACCCATGCAACATTCCAGGTTGCCTTTATTGGTTCAAAAACCAATCCAGCTTGACTCAGTATCTTCACACAAAGCACCCTTGAATGTCTGTCTCACCCACTCCCTCATCACCCCCTTACCTGTAGTGTTTCAAAGTCCAATCTAGGACTGCTCAAAAGACTGGCAACTGGACCAGACTGGACTGGTAGGCAACTGGACTACAGTTGCAATTGTATCTAGTTGCTGACCAGTCTAGTTGCCAGTAACTTGCCTTGATTTTGAAAAAATAAAAAAGAGCCATTTAGCTCCTATCCATGGGTACTTCCCACAATATTTTCAGAATTTTAGGTATTTTATTTGAATTTCTACAACAAAAACCAAGCTATGACCCCCTCTGACTGACATGCCACCCAGAAATGGCCATATTGTTTGATCCTGTCATCCAAATCTTATGGTCCAAGGGTCAGTAGGTAGCCAGGGATCCACAGTAGCTTTCATTTCACCATGACTAATCATGGTTTCCACAGGATAGGGGTCAAAAGACAGTTTTGCACAAACCGGTCACAACTGGTTGCAACTGATCAAAAGACTGTTTTGGACCAGTTGTTTTTGGACCAGTTGTGGTTGGAAGGGCCCAGGACCTTTCTAGGACAAGTCTTAGTCTGGTTGCCTTATTTGGACCGTGGAAAACCGGACTGGACCGGACTTTAAAACACTACTCGCCTGCCATTGGAGCCACCTATCCAATTTCCAGATTCACCAAACTCCCTGCCTTCTTGTTCTCTGTCACTGGAACTTCCAGACTCAGACAAATCTCCCCAATCTCCCCAACTCAACGCTGAGTACTTTGGTCTCAGCAATTCCCTTCTTCAAAACTATCATTTGATTCTGACAGGTAACACATAAAATTTCCAGACCTCTAACCACCAACTGAAATCTTTGACAGGGTGACCGTGAGATGCTTTGGGAGCATTCCTTCCAGTTGGCACACCACCAACACCTCATGAACCATGTGCCCCAACTGACTAGGCTCCCTTTGAGAATCGCCTCCAATTTGAATTGGCAGATTTCCTATATAGTTGCAATTAGATGCCAGCACAACAAATTGATATGCTACTGGATATATGGGCCAAAAGTCTCCATGATGCAGGTGGTAGACCACTTTTTGCCAGCCACAAGGGCCTCTACAGAACCATTGACACTATTCTACTTGGTAATGTCAAGTGGCAGTGTTTGATGGTCAAATACACAGGCACACTAGAAGATGGTGAACAATCCCCTTGGATGGAAGCTACTTACAATGTCTGGTTTTGATGTCCCCTGCAGACTATACACAATATGCTTGCTAACCCTGATCTCAAGGACAAGATGGACTTCAGACCATACCAGGAATATAATGCCCAATTGGGTGATCAGTGTTTTCAAGACTTCATGTCGGGGGATTAGGTCTGGGATCAATCCATAAGTATGATGTTTTGTGCCTTGGCAATATTTAAAATGATTGTATACTACCAGGATATCATAGCAGATGACAATCCTAAGTGCAAGGGTGTAGCTTTCATTCCTGTGATTCTTGGCAGCAACAAGACTACAGTCCCAGTCACCACTGGCCAACACAATCACTATCCCTTATATGTATTTATCCCTTGGTAACCTCCACAACAGTGCTCAATGGTCACACTGCCATGGTGTGACCCTAATTGGTTTTCTGGCAACACCAAAAAGTAAGTCCATCCATTCTAATTTATTTCGGCTCAATACTGTTACAATCATGTTTCACTCATTACCTTTTCCTCCTCCTACCCAAACTCTACTCCATTACTCAAGATACTTCATTATCTATTACGGTATACTTTGCCTCATGTCAAGGCTATCCACAGGATCATATCCTATTCACCACCACATTATGATATTTATATCATCATCATCAGACATGTGTTATCACACAATATCATAACCCATGTACAACACACGTGTATTCACACATTATCTCTTATCTATGATTCCATATGACTCATATCTATCATTAAAGCAGTGCTTATCTCATAACATGCTTATACCGCATTGTTACAGCATTGTTTCCTCATGTTATCCCACCTTATCATCCAATCAGGACACTATTACTTATCATGTACTTCATACTCAGATTAGATCTCTGATTGTACTTTTAGTATATAAGACTTGAATGCATCACCAAGGGAGCTCTAACAAAGTTCACCTTTGGATATTCCCCATTGTCTCTCATAGATGGATCTCCTCTGTAGTTCTTGCCTCACTCATTGGATTCACTTGCATCACAACCTACACACTGACCACTACAACCACTTGCAAGTAACTCATAATCCATGTTTGTTCTAGGTTGTTTCAAACACAGTAACTGTAATATCTAGCCACCCATGATCAAGCCAAGACTGTTCAATTCTGCAAGTTTCACCTCCAACTGTTTCATGTATCATTGTCACATATCCTTCAAGTCCTCAAACCCTACTTGAAATGATGGGAGATTGTGCATGTTATGGTAGTTCTGGGTAAGATCTAATGTAGCTGCAAAAGTGCTAAGTAACAAGTGGCTGTTACGATTTCTTTCTTTTCTTTACTTTTACTACTTCACTTCGCTTGATACCTAGGTATCCTCATACGTTCATCCATACTTTGTTTTCTTTTACCTTTACATAACCAGCATCGGCATCACCCGCATGCTTACTCATTTTATTTCACGTCATCATCCAATGGCATTGTATTTGTCATTTCACTTTCATCATTGTCTGATGCCTTCCACATTGTCCATTGTCTCCTTTTGGCCTTTGGCCCTTCCGCTCTTCTTGGCCACCCATTTTGGACACTTGGTCCATGCATGATTCTCATAGTATAAATACCCACAGTGATACTCTCTTGTACCCTAGTCTTGATCTCCACAATCTAGCTGAGTATCCTGCCCCACTCGGGAACACCCCTGTGACCCCTTGACCCTTGACTCTTGACAACTACAGCCAACACCTAGTTCCACCTCAATGGTCCTTTGGGTATAGATTCCCAACAGGACACTCTCAGCAACGCCTGAGTTCTACCTCGTCTCCACTGTTGGTAATATGCTAACAGCAGTCCTCCTTGAACTCTTTCAGTGCATCACGTATCAAGTAGTGGTTATTCAAGTTATCGCAGCCACTTGAATACTTAGTGCTTTTGTGGCTACGACAGGTCCTACCCAGAACTATCATAACATAAGATCAAGACTCTTTGAACAGCCTGCCTTTGTGCAGTTAGCTGCCCACCATTACTGGACGACCTCCCACCTGTCCACTCTTGAACCCCAGTTAGAGTCTTTGGATGTCTAACACCCCCTTGTCCAATTTATCTGATGACAACCCTGAACCCTGAACCCTACCTTCTGAACCCCAGGAGGAAGACCTTGACATCAACATCAAACACTCTAACCCAGAAGACGAAACTCAGCAACTAGCTGAACGTCTCACTGCCTCCCTTGACATCCCACCCTTGCCTCCTTTGCATCCCCTACAACCCCATGAAGGATCAACCCCAGACCACCATCAATCTGGAACCCCTCCATCATCTACACTCCAGCACCACTACCACTGCCCTTGAATCCCACCACCTTGTCCAGCAACACGTCTAGCAAAGCAGTCAAGCTTCGCCTCAGAAAACCCTCCACCTATGATGGGTCCTATGACCATGCCATCCCCTGGCTCAATGATGTTGCAACATACCTCTTCATCAATGACCCCATCTATGACACTGACAACAAACGAGTGGCTTTCGCCCTCTCATTCATGACTGAAGGGTCCACCAAAACCTGGGCAAATATCTTCTATGCAAAGTCCATTCTGCTCTGCTCCTTCAGAACCTGGGCTGATTGGCAAACAGAGTTCTGCAAGGACTTCGAACACCATGACACCAAGGGCAACGTAATCACCTGGCTCTTCACCACTCATTCCACCAAGAACAAAGATGTCCCTGCCTATATCTCCTCCTTCCACAACAAAGTCACCACTGTGGGCCTCACCAGGTCTGACTCTGTCCTCATCAACTTCTTTGCGGCTGGCCTTCCCCCCTCTCTCATGAGGCATATCCAAGGCATGGACATGGTCCCTACCATGATCAACAAGTGGTATACCCAAGCTATGCATTTCAAAATGCAATGGGAGTATGCCAACGAGATCACCTGTCAAAACAAGAAACCCACCACTGCCATTGTCTTTCACAACAACCCCCCTCGCAAGAAGGAGCAAGACCCTGATGCCATGGACATTGACACTATCCACATCCCACCCAAGATGACCAAAGCAAAGCACAAACAATGCTTCAAGCAAAACCTTTGCTTCCAGTGCCACCAACCCAGCCATTGCACCTCCTCTTGCCCAGTCTTTATGACCAAACCCTTGACCACTCCTGCATCAATCTCTAAAAAGGTGCAGAAAGCAGAACCCAAGCAAGAACCCGTTCCCACTCTTGTTGAAGTAGAAGACAACGACGAAGAGGATGCTATGAGCGTCAACAAGGTGACTACCCTGGTCACGGGTTTTTAAGGAGGAAGACCGATTTGATGCTGGTATCTTCCCACTCTTGTAGCCATGTACTAGTAGCTGAACTCTCCTCTCAATCTATGCAAATCCCCATTAGATTGAACACCACTACTACCTCCAAAGACATTGACACCCGCACCCTCATCAACTCTAGGGCCAGGATCAATTGTATCGACTGGCACTTTGTCCAGAAGTACAAATTCCCAAAAGAGCATCTCGACTCCTCTCAACCCTTTGCCATCACTATGGATGCTTCCAAGTTTGTAACTGGCAGTGTCCTCCTCCAGACCGATATCAACGCTGACTGGAAACCATGCTCTTACCTCTTGCAGTCCTTCAACACTGCAGAGCAAAACTACAACATCTACGATTGGGAACTCCTAGCGGTTATCCGGTCCCTCAAAGCTTGGGACCGCCACCTTTGTGGCAGTGCACACCCTGTAATGGTCTTCTCTGACCACAAGAACCTGAGGTACTTCTGTCAGCCCCAGAACCTGAACCGCTGACAAGCTTGTTGACTCCTTGACCCCACTGACTTTGACTTGACATTTTCCCATATCCTTGGCAAACTCCTTGATGGTCCTGATGTGCTCTCCCACTGTCCTGACCACATCACCTTGGAATCCAATAACAACAATGTCACCCTCCTCCCTGATGATGTTTTTATCAATCTCATCAGCCTCAACCTCCAAGCCCTCCTCGCCAAATCATCAGCCAATGATCCACTTGTCCTCAATACCTTGAATGCTATGGACGGTGGTCTCCCCTCATCCTTCTGTGCCCGCCTCTCTGATTGGAAATATGATGCCGGCATCCTGACCTATCAGGGCTGTGTCTATGTTCCCCCTGACCTGAACCTCTGGCAGCAAATCGTTGCTTGCCACCATGACTCCTGCTCTGCCAGACACCCTGGCTTCTTGAAAACCTACCAGCTTTTTGTTGCCAAATTCTGGTGGCTGGGCCTCATCTCCTTTGTCCACTCCTACATTACTGGTTGCACTGCCTGCCAGCAGCAGAAGGTCAACATGCACCTGACCACACCGCCCCTCTCTCCGATCCCCTCTGCATGTTCTCGCCCCTTCCAGAACATCTCCATGGACCTCATCATGGATTTGCCCACCTCTGTGGAGGGCTACGATTCCCTTATGGTCATGGTTGATCATGGCCTTATGAAGGGGGTAATTTTGTGCCCTACTGTGAAAACCACCAATTCTGCAGGCATAGCCTGCCTCTTTTTCCACAAGGTTTACACTCAATTCAGCCTCTATGACAAAATCATCTCCAATCATGGACCGCAATTTGCCTCCACCTTCACCAAGGAACTTGCATGCCTTATCAGTTATCGTCTCTCCCTCTCCACTACCTATTACTCCCAGTCCAATGGTGAAACCGAGCATGTCAACCAGGAAGTTGAGACCTACATGTATCTACACATGTATTGCCAAAACAATCCTGCGTCATGGGCTGACCTCCTCCCTATGGCTGAATTCGCACACAACCACCACCCTCACTTTGTCACCGGGAAGTCTCTATTCTTCCTGATGATGGGCTATGAATCTCGACCCCTACCTGCTATCATAGCAGAAACCAAACTCCCTGCCATTGAGAAATGCCTCAAAATCCTCTTTGCTGCTCATGACGAAGCCCTTACCGCCCACGAACTTGCCCACCAAGCCATGAAAGCCCACTCCTTCAAGTTTAAACCCTTTGCCAAGGGAGATCAGGTTTGGTTGGAAGCCCACAATTTGAAATGGGAACCTATCCCCCCCAAACTCACATTCTGTCGAGAAGGACCTTTTACCATCATGGAAGTCCTTTCTCCACTCACCTACCACCTCTGCCTTCCCAAGACTTGGAAGATCCATCCAGTCTTCCATGCTTCTCTGTTATCACCTTATCACGAGACAGAAACCTACAGCCCGAATTTCCTGAAACCTCCACCTGACCTTATCGTGGGTGAAGAAGAATATGAGATCAAGTGGATCTTGAATCACTCTAAGAACCCACAGAACCACAAGTTCCTGATCCGATGGAAAGGGTACTCTGCAGCATATGACTCATGGGAGCCCGAAACTAATTTAGGAAACACCAAGGATACAGTCAATGCTTATAAATGTGGTCATCCCACATCCACTCCATCTCTACCCAACCACCACTATGACCACCTTGCTCCTCACTCAGACCACCACCACCCATCTCTGTCAAAGCAGTAATGTCCTACCACTCCTGCTCTACTGCCGACTTTGAGAATGAAATCATCTACTCGGTCCCCATCTTCACCCTCATTGCATCCATTCCCCACTGCCCACTCCCACCACCAGCGACCCCCATTACCAATGTCTCCTCCCTTTCCTCCAAGTCCTCCCTCAGAGTCTACCTGACCCCCTTCTCCAGCTGCTTCAGCAGTTGCAGACACTGGATGGGGAGCCCCTCCTCAATGGCCTACTCCTGCTCCTATTCCTAGTCCTGTTTGTCCACCTATCACATCAGTAGATCTTCTCTACCATTCTCATACGATACGCTCTTCTTCTTCAACCCCTGAGTACTTTCGTTGTATGCATGACCTTATCCTAGACCCCACAATGGCCTTTCCCATTGAACACCACCTCAACTTGAACTCCCCCCTGAATGCCTTGTACCTCACCTACCTCCAGTGTGAGTGCCTTACTTTTGTCCAATCGGACCTCCTCAGCCCCAACCGCAACACCAGCCACCTCTTGGCTGTTGCCGGACAGATCCATGACCACATCCGCGCTTACCTTGAACATGCCCTGCATCAGATGCAGATGAGCAAATTCCTTGAGGACCTCCACCACTACCAAGCGGAACTCTCCCTGTGCATCGCTGCCTCCTCAGAACCCCTCACCTAACCATCCACGCCCTCTGCCTCCTCTGCCCCATTCATGGAAAAGGAGATGATTGCTGTTAGAGACCATGCGACTCAGAGGTAGCCAACTCCGGATCTCCGGAGTTGTAGCGTCGGACGGGACTTGGCTTCACCGTATGTGGTGTGCCCTTGTCACAGTCTGTCCCTATATTTCAGACATGTGGAGAATGGAGGTAGATATATGACTCAACACATAAAGTGGAGTCAAGTGGAGTAAAGACCGTCAAGGTCTTACAGAGTGTTCGGAGTGAGTCGTACAAATAAACTAATATTCAGACTAAGGGTACACAGTCGGGGTACTACAGTTTATATACTCAGAGTGGAATGGAGATTAGTAACGGAGTTGGTAAGAACTGAGTAAGACGGAAGATCAGGAAACTACATAGCCGGAGGTAAGTTGGGTACTGAGAAAGCTGAAGCTGTGCTCGTAAGCAAGACACAGGTTATGTACTAAAATAAACGAGGAAGCATATATACATAATGGAGGTCCAGGATCATGGAGTTGTGTCCTGAGGGTGATTGACCTGGAGTTATGGTCTAAGAGAACCGGAGTTATATCTGGAGGAATGGAGAATGGAGCAGTATGACAATCACCGCTTACCATGCCGAGGCCAAACATCTTTTTCGGACTGGTCAGGTATCCCTCCCTGACGACCACCCCTGTTACCATGAGGCCTGTTTCAAGTGCTGAAAAGTTAGGCATATCTGTATTGAATACGGCATGTATCAATGCCCCATTTGCCTCACCTGGTCCCCTGGCC
The DNA here is from genome assembly GCA_019787685.1 of Chiua virens. Classification (NCBI taxonomy): domain Eukaryota; kingdom Fungi; phylum Basidiomycota; class Agaricomycetes; order Boletales; family Boletaceae; genus Chiua; species Chiua virens. The sequence goes on from JAHNUO010000037.1 coordinate 149,380, forward strand.
ATATCCAGTCCTGGTCCCCTGGACAACCTCCTCAGGTACACATGCATCCCCCTGGCCAACTGACTTACTCCAGTTGCTGCCAGATCCACTTGGAGCTGACGCTCCCCTCGCCCTGCCATCCCCTCCAACTTGTCCTTGTCGACAAACTTGTCTTTGTCATCCTGTTATAACCACCATGCCATACTCCCTGTACCCCCACCTCAACGAGCCCACCACTCTGCACCCAGACATTCTGCATATCCTGATTGACACTTGGTGTTCCCATGTGATGACCCTATGAGGAAGACCCTTGGTCCTTCAGGTATAGATTCCCAACAGGACGCTCTCAGCAACACCTGAGTTCTACCTCGTCTCCACTGTTGGTAATATGCTAACAGCAGTCCTCCTTGAACTCTTTGAGCATACCACATATCAAGTGGTGGTTGTTCAAGTTATCGCAGCCACTTGAATACTTAGTGATTTTGCAGCTACAACAGGTCCTACCTGGAACTATTGTAACAGTGGCTGTGATAACTCAAACAACCACCACTTGATACGTGGCATGCTGTAGAGTTTAAATGAGGTGTCTGGTCAGCATAAAGGCTACCAGAGGGTAAAGTGGGACTCAGGAAGTTTCCTAAGTTGTCTGGTCAAGAATCTACAGTGACTCCAAAAACCATTGCAATAACTAAATGCAACGCAGTGCACGAAGCGCAATGCAAACAGGGGTGAGAATTTCGCTTAGGTTTGGTGGAGTAAGAGATAGCACCTGCTCTTGGCTACAAAACGGCCCTTGTGGTATGTGATTTGGTTTACAGGATCCCAAGATATGAATGTTTTAAATCAAAAACCCCATTGTAACAGTTTTTGTACTTTTGAATTGGGATATAGGTTCTCATGATTAAGCTTGAATATTTTGGTTTGTTTGGTGCTACAAACAAAGATACACATAAGAACATTATGTCTGAGTTTAAAAAAGCTCACAATCAAAAGGCTTCTATCCTTGCTCAGCTTGATGCAGGCCATTCTTCTTGCTATATATCTTCCTCTTTGGGTTTTCATTACTCCACTATATGTAGGCTTCGATCTCGGGAGCATCCTAACCTGGAGAAGTCTACTGGTGGCTGTCCATCCAAGCTTTCTCCTGCTAATATCCACCATGCTATCCATCTCATTTCATCTGGCAAGGCAGAGAATGCTGTCCAAATCACCAAAACCCTCTCCAACATCACCAATCAACCTCTCCATCCCAATACTATCCATCATCACTTGAAAAAAACTGGCATGAAGGCTGTAGTCAAAAAGAAATGCCCTCTTCTTGTTGCCAGACATTGCAAAGCTCATTTGGACTTTGCCTATGCTCATAAGGATTGGACTGTAGAGGATTGGAAGAAGGTAATATGGTCTGATGAGACCAAAATTAATCGCCTAGGGTCAGATGGGTGCAAATGGGTATGGAAAAAGCCAGGTGAAGGGCTTAATAATAGGCTAGTACAAGGAACTGTGAAGTTTGGAGGAGGTTCCTTGATGATATGGGGCTGCATGACTTGGCAAGGAGTTGGCTATGCTGCCAAGATTGATGGTAGGATGGATGGTGACCATTACCTTCAAATTTTGAAGGATGAGCTTATGAATACCATGGAGCATTATGGTCTTGATCCTCCTAATGTCAACTTTCAGCAGGACAATGACCCCAAGCATACATGTAGAAAGGTCAAGGAGTGGCTAGATGAGCAGGAATTCAGGACTATGGACTGGCCTGCACAATCTCCTGACATCAACTGCCTTGAACACCTCTTGGGTCATCTCAAAAGAAGACTTGGGGAGCATGAACATTCTCCTAAGGGAATGGAGGAGTTGTGGCAAAGAGTTGAAGAAGAGTGGGAGAAGATACCAGTGAAGGATGTTCAGAAGTTGATTGAAAGCATGCCTAGAAGGATTCAAGCAGTGCTTAAAGCCAAAGGAGGCTATACCAAGTACTAAAATACCCAAATACACTATATCATAATGAGAGTACAAAAACCATTGCAATGGGGTTTTTGATTTAAAACATTCATATCTTGTGATCCTGTGAACCAAATCACATGGCACAAGGGCCGTTTTGTAGCCAAGAGCAAGTGCTATCTTTTACTCCACCAAACCTAAGCGAAATTCTCACCCCTGTTTGCAGTGCGTAACGTGCACTGCGTCGCATTTAGTTATTGCAACGGTTTTTGGAGTCACTGTATACTCTTGGGACCAAGGGGCAAGGTTGACTTCTATGAAGTCCTAGGGGAGTCGAGAGTACTCAGCTAGATTGTGGAGAACAAGACTAGTGTACAGGAGTATCTCGACAAGCCATTTATACATAAGGATGGTGCACGGACCAATGGAAAGAATAGGTGACTGAGAAGAGCAGAACTGGCACAATAGGTTGAAAGAGGGAATTGTATAATATGAAGGTAGCAGATGATAACAAGAATAAATGAGTAAGTGTTCGGGTTGAACAATGCTTAAGTAGGGATCTTACGTAGAACAAGTATGGATGAGCATAATGAGATACCTGAAGTATTAAGTATAGCAAAGTAGTACAAGTGAAAGGAAGAAAAGAAAAGAATTGTAACAGTGCAATGTAGTGATGACCATTACCATCAAGTGGTATATGGCCTTGGGCCCTATATCACTGACTATGAGGAGCAGGCATTGTTGGCCTGTATTGTTTGTAATTGGTGTGCAAGGTGCATTCCTGGATATTATTTAATCTTCCTCACTATTCTAAATACTAACTTGATATCAAAAGATGCCTGGGTCATTGAAAAAATCTTGATGAAGGTGATTTGTGGTGATCATGTGAACACACCGACCTACTGATCAACAAGTTGGATGCTGATGTTCTATGGGATCAATTTAGTATTGTGATCAACCTTGTGGTAAGTCCATTAATGTCACCTTTATTTCACTAATGCTCATTTGATTACAGCCTTTTACAAATGACTTCCCACAGGCTGACATATGCTATTTCCTCTCCTTTGACATCCTATATCAATTGATAAAGGGCATATTCAAGAACCATCTTGTCAAATGGGTGGAAAAGTACCTGGTGTTAATGTATGGCCAAAAATGAGCTGACACCATTTTGGATGAGATTGACTGCTGGTATAATCTCTCAATAATTCACTAGAGTGAAGTTTCTGACTCATTCTGAATTCATCAGCATTGCATCAGTGGCATCATTTGCTGATCTCCATCAATTCCCTTAGGGCCACCATTTCAAACAGTGGACAGGTAATGACTCAAAGGTATTGATGAAAGTGAGTCAAGTCATTGTGGAGTGTGGCTCAATTGTCTGAATTTTATTATCAGGTATACCTAGTGGCTATTGAAGGCTACATCCCCCATGACATGCTATGCAAATTCTGGGCTTTTCTCAAGTTTTGCTACTTGGTGTGCAAGGACATCATTACTCACCCAGACCTTGTACAGTTACAGGATGCACTCTCACATTTCCATCAGTATCACAAGGTATTCAAGAATGCAGGAGTGGTGCAGTCCTTTTCACTTCCTTGCCAACATTCCCTCTCACACTACTTTGAACTTATTAAGCAGTTTGGGGCACTGAATGATCTGTGCTCCTCTATCACAGAGTTGAAACATATCAAGGCAGTGAAAAAGCCTTACAGATGGTCAAGCCATCATCAGGCTTTGGGCCAGATACTTGTTATTGATCAATGACTGGATAAACTCACCTCAGCCTGAGTTGACTTCCAAGCACACAGCACGCTCATTTCACAGGTGGGAGAAACATTTGGTAGATCAAACATTCTCAAAGTCATTGGTATGTATTTTCCTTTGAGCTAGCTAACAAATATTAACAAAGATCTAGTTGGATGCAATCAGACTCAGCATGGATCAGTGGATGAACAGCACAACACTCAATTGCTGGAAGAAGACTTATATGCTCAGGAGGAAACAGCAAGTCACCAGGAGAATCCAAAAGACTCTGAGCCTGTGGATGATCATTGCATTGATGCATTTGTACAACTGGCAAAGACACCTTGTAAGTGTTCTATTTTTGGCTTGTGTCCAACTGTCATATTCCACACCCAGAGCATTATCATGCAAAGACCATTGGAGAATTAGCTGAAGAACTCAGGATCCCTCACCTTCCTTAGCTTGTTCACACATTCTTACACACAAAAATCCATTCAGACAACAATTAACCTTGTACCACATGCCCCTTCTTTGTTGGCAACATCTCAGTGTTCAACTCAGCATCATCTACTTTTTATGCCCCAAGTGACTTGTGTGGGAAAGAAGGCATACACCAAGAGTACATCCGAGCCTATCCAAACTGGAGGAATGAGGACCCCTGTCAGGATTGTGTATTTGTTGTCACCAATTCAGATAGCACAGGCTTTCAGGAAATGGATGTTGCATGCATGCTATGTGTTTTTTCTTTTTCATTTCAAGGTCTCTTGTACCCTTGTGCTGTCATATGCTGGTTTGACCATGTTGATGATGCCCCAAACAGCAACACTGGCGTGTGGGTAGTCAAGCCCAGTGTGATGGCCAGGAGACAACCAAAGTTTGCAATTATCCACATTGACTCCATTTTTCATGCTGCTCACCTTATTCCTGTATTTGTGGCAGCCCCACAGCTCCTATCTCAAGGAATTCACCCACATCAATCATACAACCATTTCTGTTTGTTCTATGTCAACAAATTTGCTGACCACCATGCCTTTGCAATGGCCTTCTAGCCCACAAATGCTGCATAGTGGTGCTAACCTACTATGAATATTGGCTATGAAAATCACTCTGCTAGTACTTTCCCCTCACTTTCTGAGCTTGCCACAACACTCTGGGTCCAGGGACTGTTCTTCAAACTATGCTATCTCAAAGCTATGCAGTCAATGATTCCAGTCCTCATCAATAATGCTCTTTTCCTACTTCCCCCGCTTCCTTCCCCTCTTCTCTCCCCTATCATGCAATTTCCTGGCATTGTAGCCAAGCTCTCTGATCTTCTGGTGTGCATTCCTTATTGACTGACAATGGACCCCCTATGGACATGAGCAAACATCCACTCTACCAGAAGTATTCCCTCTCTTCATACTCTGATCATCATATGTTACTTAGTTTTGTATCAGTACTTTAGTTGTTTTTAATGCTTTAGTTGCTTTTAATTCTTTTGTCTACACAATAATGCCGAAATCAATCATCTTGCATTACTTTCATTACTTTTAGGCTTTTCATACTTTTAGTGACATTTATATAATGCTAAAGCACATAAAAGCAAAAAAAGTAACTTGTGAATTTACTGATGGCCCCTTACTGTAAGAAAACATGCACAAGTGGCACAGTGCCACCTCAATGCAGCACAACATGGCATGCAGTGAAGAACTTCAGCAATCTCACCCAACCCAGTATGATAAGCATGGCAATGAATCAAAACTCTTAAACAACAAGTTTGACTCATTACAGACAAGAAATCTAGTCAACATTGTCTGTCTCTTTGTGCATTGGTCAGATTTTTGATTCAAATTGCCAAATTTAGAAGGGTGTGAGCCACCAATTTCACACATTCACAACAGGATTAAAGCACAATGGTGTGCAAGGCTTACATATAAAATGTCAATGGACAAATGAGATTTCTTTACTAACAAACACATGTTGAGAAAAGTGGGTATGTAGACTACATATACTCAAACTTGAAGTCTCCTGTTGGTTTTATTACCTTTGAGAACACACCATGAATATCTCATCAGTGGCATAACAGCATCTCAATTTAGAACTATTCTTCCAGGCTAATTGCCTGCTGTGTGACAGACTCAGACTCATTGCGACATTTTAAGCCTGTTGCCACCTCAGACCAGTGTTCTGCTGATCAGTAAATGTTCACAAAAGTTAGTGAAAGTTCATGTATGAACTTTCCCATGAACTCAAGTGAACTGAACATGAGCAGTACCAGAAGTCTAACCTGGGAGTTATGTAATCACATCCTATTGGCTATTATAGTATAGCTACTGCATGCTTGCCAACAATGTGACAGTGCTGATTTGGATGACAGTAACTTGGAACTGATTACTCTACTAACATTTATTCTACCTGAGAGTGATTCAGGTCATTGATACCTTCTGCATCCAGATCAAGAAGCTGATATAACTCAAGATCATCATCTAAGCACTGAACAGCAGTTTTGTAAAACAACCCAAGCCAAGACTCTGCTTTTGACTCAGAGTAATCCAAGAGTATCTTGATGGAAATTGGGTTGTATTGTGGTGATGCTGGGAAACTCAGAGTCTGTTCTTCCTCATCTGAAATAGCCTGAATGAGACTTTCAGCCACCTCACAGATCCCATGGCTCCAAGTCTGAGTCAAGCTTTGATCTGTGTTAGCATCACCACCATGACTGGCCCCATCGTGTCCTCAACTGGTCATGTCATTACCAGAAGGTACCATCTCACTAGACTCTATGGTGCCAGCCTCTGGGTCCATAGCTGGCTCAGACTTTTCATCAGCATGCTGGCATTTAAGATGCTGTTTGACAGTATTGGCACAGATGTGTTCTTCATGCACATACAATTTGAGTTCTGCAATCCAGGTAAGATTCTTGGTCAATAGTCAATTGTGCCATTTGATCAGGATACCACCAAAGACACTAAAGAGGCATTCACCAGATGCTGAATTGGGGAAGATGGACACTATACAGCATGCAATTTTGTGTAATGGCCTAGGTTCAGAACCAGGGTGTGAGGAGGCATTCCACACATCAAGTGCATTGACTGGGGTAGGCTATCAGAAAAAAAATTGAATATCAGGAAAGAAATGTGAAGACATGAAACAACAATACTTATTGCTGCCTTTGCATGGGCTAAGACAGCACTTTTGTACATTTCTATATATGCAAATTCACAGGATAATGCCAGATATTTTTCTAAATCAGTGAAAAGGTTGAGTGGTGCAGGTATGTTGTAAAAGTATAGCCAGAGATGGCCAAAAAGAGCTGCTAATCCAGCATGAGTGGTCAAAGGAATCTTGCTGAATGGTGCCACTTTATAAAACAAATTTACAATGACAGCCGCAATAAAGACATCCTGGTCATAATTTGCCCACCAGCACTCAGCACTCTCAAGGACAGCTGTACATGCAGGAGCATCATCCAAGTCCACAAGTTTAGAATATCAAAAATATAGAAACCTGAATGGGATCACTACATGCTCAGGTTGTGCATGAGTAGCTTGGTATATATTTGTCATGAGCACAATTGGTTCAAGCAGGTTCTTCTACCTACATTAACACTGAAACAACCTAGATCAAAGACTAGACTGTAAAGTGTAGTTGAACATGAGAGGTGGTTCAGTCCAATCCAAGAGGCGAAAACTCCAAGAGAATTTTGTTAGAGCTCTCTGGACTGAATTCATGGGGTTTATATACTACATGGATGTTGAGGTTCTAATCTGAGTCTAAACTACATATGTAGATAAGCATAAAGCATCCTATTGGATGATAAGGTATGAATCATAATGAGTCAGTGATAAGGTAAATGAATAGATAGAAGCATATGTGTGTGATATTGTGGCAGCCAATCAGATGTGTTCCTTTGGACAGCCTTGCATGAGGCAAAGTATACCATAATGGTTTTAGAAAGAATTGAAGGTGTAGTCTGTTAAGGGATGAAATGTTGGAATCATAACACACACACCATGAGTAAACATGAAAATTACATTGTATGATCTCCTTACCTTGCCATTGCATGCCAAAACATAGCATTTGTAATGGTCACAATGGCTGTCTCTGTCTTCTTATGGGCTCTCCTATTCCCAGATGAGAGCAAATGGGACTCATGCTTCATAATGAGAAGCTCAAGTACTGGCCAGACCTCCAAGAGTTGCCAGTATGCTAGCCATCAGGTCAAGACAGCTCAGAGTATTGCAACCATGTGTCCAATTGTCACCATCTGTATTTCACAAAGTAAAGCAAGTACTTGTGTCTTGCTCTGTAACCACATGATAAGTTCCTGGGCCATGTCCCATACACTGCATAATCATCTTTAACCTTGAAAAGGTCACTGACAATGAGATTCCACTAAAAAGTGATTTTACTCAATTGAATCAAATGATAGACATATATCAATAACATACCTGATGACTGAGGCAATCCAGAACAACCAAATGAGGATATTTCTCCTGAAGGAGTTGACATGCTTTCTTGGACTCTCCTGAGGCATCTGTAGTACATGCCACAATAGTTGAACCCCAATTCATCTGTCATATACCGCTCCATTCTCTGTTCCTCCAGATATAACTCCATTTCTTTTAGATGATAACTCTGGGGCGATCTCCCTCCATGACCCTGGACCTCCATTACATATATATATACTTCCTCTTTTGTTTAGTACATAACCTGTGTCTCGCTTATGAGCACAGCTCCAGCTTTCTCAGTACCCGACTTACCTCCGGCTATGTAGTTTCCCGATCTCCCGTCTTACTCAGTTCTTACCAACTCCATTACTAATCTCCATTCCACTCTGAGTATATAAACTGTAGTACCCCAACTTTGTACCCTTAGTCTGAATATTAGTTTATTTGTATGACTCACTCCAAACACTCCGAGAAGTCCTTGATGGTCTTCACTCTGCTTGACTCCACTTTATGTGTTGAGTCTTATATCTACCTCTGTTCTCCACATGTCTGAAATATAGGGACAGACTGTGACAAGGGCACACCACACACGGTGAAGCCAAGTCCCGTCCGATGCTACAACTCCAGAGATCCAGAGTTGGCTACCTCTGAGTTGCACGGTCTCTAACAGTATATTCAGACTGCTTCTTGTCATCAGTCACCTCACGACCTATGTCCTCTCACACCCACCCTCAGACCAGTACTACTGGTATCTCCACCTTGAACCTATCTGACACTACCCACATCCAATCCCTCAGGAACCTCCTCAGTTATTGACGAACTCCTGAAGTCATCAAAGATTTCTGAGGTTTCTCCACTCAACTCATCACATCCTCCACCTCTTGAGCACCCGTATTCCTGGGTGCGCGAACTCCGTCTTCCCATAGTCAATCTCTGAGTATTCTGGGCTCCTCCAGGGGACATCTCTCTGATGAACCCAACTCTGGAGATGACTTCTCTGACCCTGAAACCGAACTTGCCCCTGATGATACCTATGGGTGATTGACGAATGCAATCCAAAGTCTCACTTGTGCCTCTTGTTGCCCCTCCTCTAGCTCCTCCCCTCGCACTAAAGTCAGAGAACCTAATCAGTTTGATGGGAAAAACCCCTGCAAACTCCAAGTTTTTCTCGTTCAATGTGAGTTGAACTTCCAGGACCGTTCCAAGGCTTTCTGCTCAGACTGTGCCAAAGTCACATTTGCACTGTCTTATCTGAAAGGAATTGCCCTTGAGTGGTTCGAACCCGGCCTCCTCGAATCTGACCCCTCTGTCTCCTGTCCCCTCTGGAAAGATCGCTATACTGACTTCATCCTGGAACTCCAGACGAACTTTAGTCTGCACAATCCGGTTGGAGATGCAGAGTACGAACTCCAAGATCTGTCCATGAGTGATGGACAAAGAATCAACAAATACGTAGTTGAGTTTAACCGCTTAGCTGCTCAAGTCCATGGTTATGGAGAAGGTGCTCTCTGTACCCATTTCTACAATGGTCTGCCAAACTGCATCAAAGACAACATCTCTCGCATAGGCAAACCCCCAAGGCTCTCTGAAATGCATTTCATGGCACAAGCTATCAATGCTCACCATTGGGAGCACAACTCTGAGATTAATCATGCCTCTGTGCAATCCTCCAGCAACTCTGCACCCACATCACCTCCTATCTCCAAATCTGACCAAGAATATGACTCTGATGACTCCATTGAGTCTACCTCTGCACCCCAAGAACCTGAATCACCACTCAGTGAAGATGGTAAACTCACCTCCATTGAACATTAGAGACATTTTGACCTCTTCTTATGTATGTTCTGTGGCCTCCCAGGACATAAGGCTAAGGACTGCCCCAAGTCCACTTCTCGCTCTGCGAAGCCCTGTGCTACACAGGCAACTCCGGCATTCTTCTCTGAGGACACCAACTAAGCCTCCGATACCCCCGACTCCATGTATTATGAAGGAGTGTTACCTTCTACTGCACAACAAGGAGTATACCAGAACCAACACATCCAGTCTTTTTGACACTCTGGACCTCATGAACTTCAGTTTATATGGTCACCTCCTTTCTTCTTTTCACCCCAAGAGAGTTCGAGGACATGATTCTTCACCTCGATACTCCCCACCCCTCCACTCCTCAGCACTCCGTTTACCCAAGCCTCAACTCCATTTACCCTGACTCTCATCCCCGTTACCCTGATCTCCTCATAACTCCTCTGACCTTATCATATGATCACTCTGACTGCACTCTGTGCACCTCTGTTGGGTCCCCCTGTTCTCTTGATTCTTGGATACCACTGATCTGCTCGCTAACACTCTGTTGAGTGACAAGTTATGGACAGTAACTTTTTCTGTTCACCTGAACATGGACGCCAACACATATGAGCTTGACTCTGCGCCTTTGGGTATTCCCTCTGGCAACTCCGGCTACTACTCTGATCCTCTAGGTTACTCTGGTCATTCCTCCTCCTTGCTTGACATTGAAAAACTCCATGGAATCTCAGTGACATATACTGTTCTTTCCTGGATTACTTTGAAAGGCACTCACTCATCCCTCCTCCTTCATACCCTGAACTCCCTCCCTCCACCTCTGCTGCTAGATGCTGGGACATCTGGCCTAAGAGGGGGATATGGACCTCCCGTTCCCTACACTTCCATCTCTGCTCACTCCATTTTCCTCCAAGAATTGTATCTTTGTTGCTTTTTGCAACTTCATAAGTACATTCTATGCTATTCTACTTCTCCCTCCGTATCTGCTGAATCACCTATCTCCACCTCCATGCCCATCTCTGTGAGCTCCTTTTCGCCCACCTCTGCATTGACATCCTTGACATCCAACTCCTCCAACTCCTCCAACTTCGCTCCGTATGTCTCCTCTACCTTCAGCTCCATGAGCATCGATAGCAGAGTGTTCTGGTAATCCAGACGCCTGTTTTGTGATCTTATTGCCGCTTGAAGATCCCTTACGGCCTCCATCATCTGCTTTGCAACTCCTGCCCACGACTCTGCCACCTGCATGAATGTCTCCAGGAGAGATAAGACCTGAGCCCTGCTTGGACCAGCAGACAATGACTTGGTCCTTGCCTTCTTCTTTGACTTCAGCACCTCCTCTAAATCCTCCACCCGTTTCCTCTGGCACACCTTCTTCTCTGTCACCTTCTCTCCAGGCCTCTCACACTTCACCTTGGTGTCTCAACAAGGCTCACAAGCCATCAACTTCCTCCCCATGCCCAGTACATACTCCAGGCCTCGGTCCTCACACCTAGTGCATGCCTCCCACTCTGACCCTTGTGCCTTCTTCTTCTCCTTGCCCTTCTCCTTGGGAGCACTCTGCTCCACACAGACCTCCTTGGCCTATTAACTTTGTCAGCTCCAGAAGCCAGACGTTATAAACCACTTACCCTTTTCTTGGCCTCCTTGACCTCTCACGCCTCGCACTCCTCCGCTTTCCTCTGCTCCTCCACAGCCCTCCTCGCTTTCTCTGCCTCCTCTGCCTTGTGCCTCACCCCTTCAGCCTTGCGTGCCTCCTCAGCTTCCTCTGCCTTCCTCTGCTCCTCTGCTTCCCTCTGGACCTTCATCCATCATCGCTGCTCCGTCACCTTCACGTCAAACAGCTCATCGCTGTCATCGTCACATTCCTTGAGACACATGTCATCCCACTCCTTGATAGTGCTGATATCGGACATGGTTGGAATTAATGGTTAAGGAATGAAACAGCCATCTGCCAGACTTATATATACAGAGCACATCACCCACACTCCGAATTCAAACTCCGCACATCTGTTACCTCCACTTGCACTTTGTTCATGCTTTGACTCCACTTGACTATTGTTCCTCACTAAAGGCCTTCAAGGGTTCAGGCCTAAAAGGGGGATACTGTCATATACTGCTCCATTCTCCGTTCCTCCGGATATAACTCCATTTCTCTTAGATGATAACTCTGGGGTGATCTCCCTCAGGATGCAACTCTGCGACCCTGGACCTCCATTATGTATATATGCTTCCTCTTTTGTTTAGTACATAACCTGTGTCTCGCTTACGAGCACAGCTCCAGCTTTCTCAGTACCCAACTTACCTCCGGCTATGTAGTTTCCCGATCTCCTGTCTTACTCAGTTTCTTACCAACTCTGTTACTAATCTCCATTCCACTCCGAGTATATAAACTGTAGTACCCTGACTTTGTACCCTTAGTCTGAATATTAGTTTATTTGTATGACTCACTCTGAACACTCCAAGAAGTCCTTGACAGTCTTCACTCTGCTTGACTCCACTTTATGTGTTGAGTCTTATATCTACCTCCGTTCTCCACATGTCTGAAATATAGGGACAGACTGTGACAAGGGCGCACCACACATGGTGAAGCCAAGTCCCATCCGATGCTACAATTCCAGAGATCTGGAGTTGGCTACCTCTGAGTCGCACGATCTCTAACATGATCTCAATAATGTTGATGGTTAATAACAACTATTTCAAAAGCTCATCAGCTGTCTTGGCATTCTTTGAGGCATCATATACCCAAATAGTATGTAACTGCAAACACCAACAACCATGACTATTCAGTTCATTTCAACAATGTATTCATATTTACCTTTTGATTACAAGTCATCATGAATGCAAGATGATGATGATGATTCTTGCCTGTCCATCCATCACACTGTAGTGTCACCTCTGAGCCTTTACTGTCAGCCTGAGCCAATGAGCACAGTCCATTCAGGACTCCAGGGATGATTTGAGTCATAAGAACTTTTGATGATGGATTTTTTGCTATTGGAAGGAACTGGTTGCAAAATGTCTTCCATTCTGGATTCTTGATCCATCACAATGGTAATCCGGCACTCACAGTGAGCCAAGCAAGCCCAGTTTCCCAATCTACTTGATCAGCAGATGTCCATGCATTTTCTGGGGACCAGTGAATAATTGGGCTTGCCCATGCCGATGGACCAAGTGAGCCTGAGCTTGAGCAATAAAGGCCACTTTCAGTCAGCTGCTGACATTTGGCCTGGGGGTAATACAATGTCACTGAGATGCTGGATAACGCTGGACTTGGTGGGATAGAGTTGTAGGAGCTCAATCCAAGCAGGTTCAACATAGAAATTTGTGCCGCTATACTAGGAAGGGGTGTCAAGATAGCTGGAAACAGTGGTGATACACTTGTGGTGACTGCTGGGGTGATATTCAGAGGCTGTAACAGTCCACCATGACTTTGAAGCAGCATCACTATGCTAGTGCCTACTAGGGTCAGAGGGATTGTCACAGACCCAGCACCATGAGGATAAATGATTGTTTATTGGCAAGTCCCCTTTTGAGGTGAGTAAGATTCATGGTAGTCCTGTTGAGCATGGGAGTGGACATTGTCAGGGTGCAGCCCACAGTCACGAAGATGGCAAAGGAGAGTGGTTGACCAACTGATCAACCAGATCTACTGGGTATTGGTTTGTCCCATGGCCCACACTGTGTGTTGTTCACAGTTCAAGTTAGTATGAGATCAGTTGGTAATGGCTTTGACATATGAGTTCTGGTGATTGGTGATGGGTCTCAAGGAGAGTCACATTGCCCAGCACTGATTTGGTCCTGATCTATCTGTTGCTCTTGGCCAATGCACTTGTCATAAATTTCAGTACATATCACCTTTGCCTTCCCACTAACCATGGAAGCAGGTTCTTTGGTTGCATACCCAGGGTGTTTGATAAAGTGATCCCACCACCACCCTCTGTTGTGTAAACACCGCTTGCCCAAAGTTCTGGCCTGAGTCGCCATCCAAGTCACCCAGGCAATTTTTGAAGTGGGCACAGTAGTGGGTTTCTTTCAACATTGCCACGTCATTTTAGTTCTGTTCTGATTAGTAAACATACATGCCATTGCAATGAGGTGTACCCAGTCAATTATAGGGGATGGTCAAGATTATCTAGCCAGTCGCAACTTTGTAGAGGACAGTATGTGTGACATTGTCACACGAATAGAAGAGTCCTCAGAGATGACAGGATGAACTCCCATTAATTCACAATAACTGGGGGAATACAATGACAGTCGCGATCCTTATATACAGTGCCGTCACCAAGTTGTCTCCTTTCATTGACTCCAAACTGTAGCGTAGCACCAGCTCCTCACTTATGCCCTTTACCATGTGACAACACAGCCTGCCCATTACATCCCCCCTTCCAGTGTGTGACAATGCACACTTACTACTCTTCCTCGCCACCCACCATAAAGGAATCTTTGTCAGCACCCTGAACTCCTCCCGTGTCGCTGGTGGCTTGCAAGGATTCTCCTGTCTGAGATCCTCTGGCATCGTGAGTGGATTCTAGCAGCTGTTTCTTGAACTGACAATCCCAGGTCAGTCCTTCTAGGCCCAGATCTTGAACCAATGATGTCGTGAGGGCAGCTGCCTTGAAGGAACATCCAGGCCTCGAGCCAATTCCTCTGCCTCTACCATGACCCCATCTTGCTTCTCTAATGCCAACTGACCCAATTCGAAACCCAGTACCTCCATTTGCCCGATGACAACGATCCTTGATGAATTGCTCTGTGTGGCACCGACATGCTACAGCATTGTTAGCAATAATGTCAGTGAGGGTGGCAGTCCAGGCTTGAGCTGCATTAGGCAGCGGGATCAGGGGTGTGTCACCGAAGAATGTGGAGGGGGAAGGTTCCAGAAGCATATTTGGGATCCAGCGTCCTTGGGCGTCCCACAGTGAAAAGCTGGTATTGACATTGGGTTCTGCACTAAACGTATGGGCAATGAGCTTGTATCCAATAGGAGAGCAGCTGATGAAGTCACAGAACACTGCAGTGTGAAGCTGCTTACTGTATTTGAGGCACAGGTGGAGGTGCCACCTAGGTACAAGGTGCACTCCTGAGCCTTGGATATCATTAACAAGGAAGTCATCTCCACAGGAATGAAACCGTTTAGAGTGGGTAAGGTCATCCACTGGTTGAGCTGATTGCATGGTTGATGGACATGAAAACACTGGGTGTGGTGACGATCTGAGCACAGTGCAGGCCCCATTAAATACCTGTGTGTCATTGTTTGGGGGTCTTCTGACACTGCGTGGCAATTTCTCAATCTGATCAGCTTCAGTCAATTCCAGGTATTCTATCAGTGCTGCTAAATACTGAACCTCGGCATATGGCAACCAAGTCACATCTCCTGATGTCCATTTGACCTCAAATAGTGAGTCTGTGCTGCTTCCATAGTGGGAGGTGATCTGATCAACTGACCACTCAGGTTGTGCGTCACCAAAGTCTGCGACTTGAGTCTTCAGTCATCCCAGGAATAATCAGTCGTCATTTGGGACATGAGTTCTCAACAATGATGAGTGAAACACAGGGTGTATCCTTGTTGCTTTAGCCAGGTAGGTAAGTCTAGCTCATATGAGTTATTCCTGAAGTCCTTAACCACCTTGTAGGGTCCAATAAATTTAGGGACAAGTTTCCGAGCTTGTTCTCACAGCAATGACATATTCTTGGTTAAAACATACACCAAGTCTCCAACGACAAAGGGTGCTATTCAGCGCTTTTAGTTTGTACTTCAGGTCTGTTTGACCCTTGCTTCGAGGATTGCATCATGTGCTGACATCACAGCATGTTTCATCCACTGTGCAAACACTCGTACACTTGGATACTCATCTCGTTTGGCATCATTCCACACAAAAGTCCTAGGAACACATCCTGAATTCAGAAAGAAGGGTGAGAATCCTGTTGTGTCTGATCGTGCCAAGTTTATTGCAAACTCAATCGCCAGTAAGCATGTCACCCAATCCTTCTGATTGGGTCCGATACATGATCTCAACATTTGCCCAATAGTTCAGTTTGCTCGCTCCATTGATCCATCAGATTGCAGGTGATATGCACTTGACATCCACTGATTGGTTCCAAATAGCTTGTTTAGGTGAGTCCAGAAAATGCTAGTGAAGAGTACATCTCAATTGCTAACAATAGACTTTGGTTGCCCATGCAACTTATAGACTTCTTCAAATACTAGCTTGGCAACTTCACAACTTGAAGCAGTGTATGTGATCCAGCTCAGTACCAGGTAAACCATGGCAGTAAGCAGATCAATTATTATGGTAATCAAATCAAACTCACCATCACAATTCTTAGACAAAGGCAATGGACCCACAAAGTCAATTCCAATTGATTCCCAAGGGTGCATCAGTATACTCAATGGATTCAACAATCCATAAGGTTTCTGGTTCTGCAGCTTGCTTCGCTGGCATGTCTGGCATGAATCGCAGTATTTCTGCACATTGTCTACCATGTCTTTCCACCAAATATGGTCATGGAGGTAGGCCAACATCTTAGCGGGTCCAAGGTGTGCAAGTACTGAATGTGCTTGTGATATCAGGTGTTCCTTAGCTTTTCGTCCATCTATGAGAATGTCTAGTATGCAGATAGCTGTTTGCTCTTTCATTTTCAAGCAGATAAAGCCATCCCACACATCAAAGTTGCAGTATGTCTTTGGTGCATCCATAATCATTTTGAAAAATGGATCTTCTTCATAATGGCCTTTAACCTTTGACAGAATATTGTCTTCATCAAGGAAGGTTAGTAAAAGATGTTCATCTGGCTCTCCTGCGGAGTCCAGTAACTCAGTTGAGCCAGCATGTTCGTTTGACAGTGATGCTACCTCATCAGGTTGCGTTTTCATTTTGTTAACAGAGATGGGTCCATCTTCTCTCCCTACCATTCATTCTCATGGTCCTTTGAGAAATGAATCAATTTCACATTCAATGGGCAAACTCAGCGGACATCTTAGGATGCCCAGTCTCTGCCAATTCAATCTTGGTCTAGCGTACCACACGCAGCTTCACAGCTGAGGCTGGTGCAGAAGTGGTGTTATTTACCAATCTCTCCTGGTCAGTAACTGCCTTCCTCATTTCTGGTGGAACTGATTTCTGAGGTGGTACAGTCTGTCCAGACTGATCATCCATTTTGTTGATGGCTCGCTGCAAGTTCTCTGGCAATTCTTTTGATGCGACCTGTGCGCTTCGCCAAGGTATAGCTTCCTGAGCCTCCACTTCAGCTCCTACCAAAACTGGCATGGAAATCAGAGATGGGCTCAGATGGTAAGTCAGTCAGGTGATTGTTTTCAGCCATCTGAGTATATTCTAATGGTGTGTAGACTGTTCCAGGTGTGTCATTTGAATACAGGTATGACAGGGCATCAGGAAGCACATTGTCCACTCCTGGCATGTACTGAACAGTAAAGTCAAATTCACTGATCTTTTCAATCCATTGTGCTTGTCGCCCTGACAAGTTTTTCTGTTGATACAGATGAATCAATCCTTTGTGGTCTGTAAGCCATGTAAAATGTATGCCTTGCAAGATATCCCAGTATCTCAACATTCCTTCAACACCAGCAAGCATTTCCTGCTCATGAACAGCATAGTTCTGCTGTGTTGGATTCAACTTTGCACTGAAGAAGGCAGCAACCTTAGAGGTGCGCCATTCGTCTCCTTGAGCAATAACAGCAGCAACCCCATTTATGCATGCATCAGTCATCAACCTTGCAGGTTTGGCACCCTTGCCATAGTCTAATGGTATTTGGTGATGATCGCAGCAAGCCTGAACATATTCCTTGACATGCTCAAAAGCATGCTGTTCAGTTTCTGTCCATTTGAAGGGTACGTTGTCCCCAGTGATTGCAGAAAGTACACCATAGGTACTCTCACTTTGTAGATGTCATCTGCCAGGTATCCAGCAGATCTGATAAACCCTCACAGAAGGTCATGGTTCATCGGTGTTATGGTAGGGCCGGGTAGGACCTAATGTAGCTGGAAAAGCACTAAGTACCAAGTGGCTGTAATAACTCAAACAACCACCACTTGATACGTGGTGCGCTGAAGAGTCAAACAAGGGTTTCTGGTCAGTGGGTTGCTACCAGAGAGACGAGTGAAAACTCAGGCATTGCTGAGAGTTGTCCTTTTGGGAATCGATACCCGAGGGATGGTTGAGGGTCAAGGGTTGACTACGATGAGTCCGAGTGTTCAAGGAGGACTAAGAGTAGTCCGGTCGAGTGGTCACAGGCGCTGTGGTGAGTGGAGCAGTGATACTCAGCTAGATTGTGGAGATCAAGACTAGGGTACAAGAGTATCGCTGTGAGGTATTTATACTATGAGAATTGTGCATGGACCAAGAGACTAAAAAGGGTGGCCAAGAAGAGCAGAAGGGATAAAGGGCCAAAAAGGAATCATATGATGCGAAGGCAGCAGATGATGACGAAGATGAAATGACAAATGCAAAGCCATTGGATGATGACAAGAATGAAATGAGTAAGAGCAATGCCATCGGATGATGACAAGAATGTAATGAGTAAACACTCGGGTTAAGCCGGTGTTGGTTACATAAGGTGAAAGTGGAATGAGTACAGATGAACGTACAAGGATACCTAGGTATCGAGTGTAGAGAAGTAGTACAAGAGAAACGAAAGAAAGAAATTGTAACATTACCCCCCAAGTACGATCAAAGCACCAAGCAAAGATCATCTCTAGAAATCAAACGCATCACGGACAGGACTGCTGGTGATATTGGCATAGCCCTCGTCATCAATGGGGTCATCACATGGGGATGCCGAGTGTCGGTCGGGAGACACGGAACATTGTCACGCATGGCGGTGGGCTTGTTGAGGAGGGGGTACAGGGAGTACAGTGCGACCGTTGCGTTGAGATGATGAAGACGAGTTCGTTGAAGAGGATGATGTTGACGGAATGGTGGGACGAGGGGAGCAGCGTCTCCAAGTAGCTCTGGCAGCCACAGGAGTAAGCCGGTTGGCGAGGGGGATGCGAGTGTGTACCCTAGGAGGTTGTCCAGGGCAGTGGGATTGGATATGGCCTGGGGCCCAGGTGAGGCAGATGGGGCACTGGTACGTGTGGCACTCAGTGCGGATGTGGCCGAGCTTTCAGCATTCAAAGCAGGCCTCATGCCATCGGGGATGATCGTCGGGAAGGGATACCTGACTGGTCCGAAACATCAGTTCAGCCTCAGCACAGTTACAAGCTGCAATCTCCTCCTCAGTGAACAGAGTGGAAGAGGCTGATGGAGTGGATGGGGTGTGTGTGGGAGGAGCGATTCAGCGAGATAGGTCCACTTGATAGTGGTGAAGGTCTTCCAGAAATTCGCCCATCTGCATTTGGTGCAGAACATGTTCGAGGTAGGTGCGGATCCTGTCATGGATTTGCCCAGTAACCACAGAGAGGAGGTGGGAGTGACAATCACGACCAAGTAGGTCAGACTGGACAAAGGTGAGGCACTCGCATTGGAGGTACGCCAGGTATAGAGCATTGAGCAGGGAGTTCAAGTCAAGGTGATGCTCAATGGGGAAGGCCATTGTGGGGTCTAGGATGAGTTTGCACATGTGACGAAAGTATTCGGGGGTCGAGGAAGAGGAATGAATGGTGTAAGAGTGGTAGGGAAGATCTACTGCCTGGAGAGGAGAATGAACGTGACTAGGGTGCTCAGAAGGAACAGGCCATTGAGAAGAACCTCCCCATCCTGCGGAGGCAACTGCTGAAATAGCAGGAGAATGGGGTCGGGTGGACTCTGTGAGGGAGGATTCGGTGGAGAGGGTGAAGACATTCGAGGTAGGCATGGCCAGCGGTGGTAGAGGAAGATAAGGGATGGAGGCGGTCAGTGTGAAGACAGGGACAGAGTGGATGATTTCGTTTTCGAAGTTGGGGGTGGAACAGGAGTGGTAGGTCATTACTGCGTTGATGCAGGCTGGTGGTGGAGGTTGAAGTGAAGAATGGGGTGGTTGAGGTGGTATGGAGGGGAAGTCCTTGGGATGGATCTGCTTATAAGCGTTGACCGTATCCTTGGCATTTCCTAAATTGGATTCAGGTTCCCAAGAGTTGTCGGTGGTGGAATATCCCTTCCATCAGATCAGGAACTTGTGGTTGCATGGGTTCTGTGTGTGACACAAGATCCATTTGATCTCATATTCTTCTTCTCCAGTGATAAGGTCAGGAGGGGGTTTCGGGAAGTTCAGGCTGTAGGTCTCTGTTTCACGATAGGGCGATAAGAGGGAAGCATGGAAGACCATGTGGATCTTCCAAGTCTTGGGAAGGCGAAGGCGGTATGTGAGTGGAGAAAGGACTTCTGTGATAGTGAAGGGTCCTTCTCAGCAGGATGTGAGTTTTAGGGAAATGAGTTCCCATTTCAGGTTGCGGGCTTCTAGCCAGACCTGATCTCCTTTGGTGAATGGTTTGAATTTTCGGAAAGAGCAGGCCTTCATGACTTGGCGGGCAAGTTCATGAGTGGCAAAGGCTTCATCGCGAGCGGCAGAGAGGATTTTGAGGCATTCCTCAACAGTGGGGAGTTTGGTATCCACTGTAGGGAATAGGTATTCCCTGTGCTCACATAGCACTTTTCCACACCCCATCGTCACCCAATCCCAATCCTGATCTGTCTGCTTGTGCGAACTCATCCGGATCGCAGTACCTGCGCGCGTTTTGCCTCGGACTCTTTTGTTTTACTTTTATTACTCCTTATTCATACTTAGCATTGGCTAGACCACATCATGCAGCCCTTGCAGGGATGTTTGGGTGCCTCTCAAACTTTATACCATATGAAAACCTTCTTTTTTTATTATCCTTACTTAGGACGAGTCAGAGGGTATTCCCGAGGACTATAAAATTCACTGTATTGACAAAATACAGTAGCTTTTGCCCATGTGCATCTGTCTCACATCGTTTTCGGTTGACGCTCATTTTCTCTCACTCTCCTCATATTTTCTTGATCCGGATTGGACTGCCATGTCCGCTTTTCTATCTGTTTTAATCCAGATTTGCCCCGGATTCATCTCAGACTACTCTAAAACAATTTCTCGTTGTTCACCAACTCAGCGTTGTCCCTGGGTTTAATGGAATTGCATTCCTTCACCCTCTTTCAATTCTTTCAATCCCCCTGAGTATTGCACTACAGCCGGGATATATTTCCTTCACCACGATGATAACAGGTAGGGGACAGGGTTCATAACCCATCATCAAGAAGAAGGGCGACTTGCCAGTGACTGAGTGGGGGCGGTGGTTGTGTGCAAATTTGGCCATAGGTAGTAAATCAGCCCATTTCTCTGGGTTGTTTTGGCAATACATGCGGAGATAGGTTTCAACTTCTTGGTTGACTTGTTCCATTTCACCATCCGATTGGGGATGATAAGTGGTGGAAAGGGAGAGGCGATAGCTGATCAACCAGGAGAGCTCTTTTGTGAAAGCCAACGCAAACTGCGGGCCATGGTCAGAGATGATTTTGTCGTAGAGGCCGAATTGGGTGTAGACTTTGTGAAAAAAGAGACAGGCAATGCCTGCAGAGTCAGCAGTTTTTACTGTGGGGCAAAGAATTACCCCCTTCATAAGGCCGTGGTCAACCACGACCATAAGAGAGTTGTAACCCTCTGCAGAGATGGGTAAATCCATGATGAGATCCACCGAGATGTTCTGGAAAGGTCTGGAGCATGCAGAAGGGATCGGAGAGAGACAGGGAGTAGTTGGGTGAGTGTTGACCTTGTGCTGTTGGCACAAGGCACAACTGGAGACATAGGAGCAGATGAAGGAGGCCAGGCCAGGCCACCAGAATTCTGTGGCCACGAGCTAGTGGGTTTTCAAGAACCCGGGATGGCCAGCAGTGTGGGAGTCATGGTGTCAGGCAACAATTTGCTGCCTCAGGTTCAGGTCAGGAGGAACATAGACGCGGCCCTGATAAGTGAGGACACCAGCATCGTATTTCCAGTCTAAGAGGCGGGCGCGGAAGGAAGAGGGAAGTCCCCCGTCTAACGCATTCAAGGTGTCGAGAACAAGTGGGTCATTGACTGAGGATTTGGTGATAAGGACCTGGAGATCTAAAGTAACTAGGTTGACAAAGACATCATCTGGAAGGAGGGTAATGTCTTCATTGTTGGAGTCAGAAGAGACATGGTCTGGGCGGTGGGAGAGTGCATCAGGGCCATCAAGAAGTTTTCCCGGGACATGGGAGAACATTAGGTCAAAGTCAGCAAGGTCAAGGAGCCAACGAGCTTGTCAGCGGTTCAAGTTTTGGGGTTGACGGAAGTACATCAAGTTCTTGTGGTTGGAGAAGACTGTTACAGGGTGTGTGCTGCCATGAAGGTGGTGGCACCATGCTTTGAGGGAGCGAATGACCACGAGGAGTTTGCAATCATAGATATCGTAGTTTCTCTCGGCCACATTAAACAACTGTGAGAGGTAGGAGCAGGGTTTCCAGTTGCTGTTGACGTCGGTTTGGAGGAGGATGCCACCCATTGCGTATTTAGACACATCAGTAGTGATGGTGAAGGGACAGGAGGTGTCAGGAAACTGGAGAACCGGATCTGTAGTGAAGGCCTTTTTCAGGGCTTCAAAGGCGGAGACTTGAGGAGGCCCCCAAGTCCAGGGAGCGTCCTTCTTGGTGAGGTCAACTAGGGGTCGAGTGATGGTTGAGTAGTCAGGAATGAACCAACAGTAAAAGTTGATGAAGCCCATGAACGATCTGACATCCTTGAGCTTGGTAGGGGTTGGCCAGTCTGCGATACCAGTGACCTTGATGGGATCCATGGTGAGCTCACCCAGGCAGGCAATCATGCCGAGGTATTCAACTTTGGTGGTAGTGAAGTGGCATTTTTTGAGTTTCAAGTGAAGGTCGAGTTCCTTCATGCAGGCGAGAACGTGTTTGGTGCACTCAGTGTGGGTAGCCTCATCTTCAGAGAAATGAGGAGGTCGTCCATGTAGATGACGAGCCATCCCTCAGCGATCATATCGTGAAAGGAGTCGTTTATAAAGCATTGGAACGTCACAGGAGAGTTGGTCAGTCCAAAGAACATGACCATTGGTTCAAAAAGACCACAATGAGTGATAAATGTGGCCTTCCATTGGTGTCTGTCCTTGATATGAACATTGTTGTAACCCCATTGGACGTCAAACTTAGTGAATAGCTTGGCGTCCTTGAGCTTGTCGACGAGGTCAGAGATAAGAGGAAGAGGATAAGTGTCATGAACAGTATGCTCATTGATGTAGCGGTAATCTTGACAAGGACGGAGCTTGCCATCTTTCTTTTTGACGAAGAAGAAGGGGGAAGCCTGAGGGGAGTTGGACAGGCAGATCTTTCTGTTGGCGAGGTGTTCGTCAATGAAGTTGTCGGTGGCCTTGTGCTCATCGGGGGACAAGGGGTAGACCTTTCCGACTTTTGGTTGGAAGGTGTCTTTCAGATGGATTTCATGGTTGCAAGACCTAGAGGGAGGCATCTGGTTGAAGGGTTCCTTCACGAACACAGACTCGAATTCCAAGTATTCCGAAGGGAGGGTGACCTTGGGTTTCTTCGCTGCAGCCACTAGGGCGGTAGCGTTGGTGAGCTTCTCAGGTTGAGTGGTCCGAACGAAGCGTTGTCCTGCATGCATGACGCAGTTAACGGAGTATTGCACGGATTGGGTTGTAAAACAGTGCCCAGTTTCGGTGCCTAGGTAGTCGTAGAGTTTGCCGTCCCAGATGGGATCGACATCAAGATAGCAGACGGGTTTGATCAGAGGAGGGTGAGCGAGTTTGGCGGAGTGTTTTGGTTCGTCAGTGGTAATGGGGGGAAGGTCGGGTTCTGGAGCTGACACAGTGATGGTTTTGGCAACCCAATCGATGATCAGATTGGTCACCTTGAGCCAGGGAAGTCCAAGGATCATGTTTTCAGAACCACAGTGGATAATGTGGAACTTAATATGTTGGAGTACTCCACCAAGAGCAATCCAGAGGGTGGTGGTGAACTTGATGTCACCATTCTTGTTGGCTGTGGAATCGATGTTCTGGACTGGGATAGGTTTCAGAAGGTGCTCCTTTGGGAACTTGTGTTTCTGGACGAAGTGCCAGTCAATACAATTGATCCCGGCTCCAGAGTCAATGAGAGCACGGTGAAGAAATAAAGAACGGGCTGGTGTGACAGGAACAGGGTTAGTAGAACTGTCAGATAGAAAGAAAAGGGATGGGCGCGAGTATGACTCGTCCCAAGGGGTTCTGAGGTTGGAGATGAAGTGTCAAGGCGTTGACAGGAGCTTTGAAAGCAATCCAGACATGTTCCCAGGTGAAACCATACAAAGGTTGACAAAACCGGCCGAAACGCGGACAGTCGGATAGTTCGGCGACAAGGCAGAGACTCGAGCATGACGGTGATCGAGTACGAGTAAGGGCGGATAGAAAAGATAGTTAAATGGGCGAGGCGACTTAGAACGCGAGAGAAAACGGGGATCGAAAGATGAAATTTTTATTTACAAACACAAATTTTATAGTCTCAGGTATTCCCCAGGACTTTTACAGCAGATAAAGTATCAAATAAATAAGGAAAGCGTACGTATATGGAGCCGACTCTCATGGAGATTGACCCGTGAAAAGGAAAACAATGTTCTGTCAAGATGGGATAAGGTTTGATCCGTGAATCAATGGACTACCTTTAAAACATCGTATGACCCGACTATCCATTCCTTATAACCAATCGGATACGTGTCGATAACATGGAACCGTCTAAAAAAAATCTAAGAAGGTACGAAATAAAATAGAAATTGGACAAAAAGAGAGTTGATTAGTGTACGTCGTGCGATCCCGATCGAGCAACCCGATTCAGTCACCTCGTGCGAAAACGTGTAGGAATGAAGAACAAAACATATGAATATGGGTTGGATCCACTCAGATGGACACGGGACCACGACGGACAGGTAGGACAATTGATATGGGCAATCCAGGCATCCTGTAAACAAAGCGGGAACACAGGTTTATCACCTCAAGGGGTCATTGACTCCTACAATGGGTGTTGACATCTTGGGAGGTAGTGGTAACATTCAATCTGACAGGGATTTGCATAGATTGAGATGAAAGCTCAGCTACAAGTACATGGGTACAAGAATGGGAAGATACCGGCGTCGAATCAGTCTTCCTCCTTAAAAACCCGTGACTGGGGTGGTCACCTTGTTGACACTCATGGCGTCCTCCTCATCCTCCTCCACTTCTACTAAAGCAGGGACAGGGTCTGGTTTTGGCACAGTCTTCCAGACCTTCTTGGAGGGGGAAGCGGATTGGGTTTTGGTTGAGAATGCCGTGCACACAGATGTTTGGTGTCCAGGTTTTCGGCAGCAGAAACAGAGTTTTTGTTCAAAGCATTGCTTTTGCTCGGCCTCAGTAAGCTTTGGAACATAGATGGCATCCATGTCCATAGCATCAGGGTCTCACTCCTTCTTGTGAGGGGAGTTGTTGTGGAAGACGACAGTGGTGGGTTTCTTGTTTTGACGGGTGATTTCATTGGCATGTTCCCATTGGGTTTTGAAGTGAATGGCTTGGGTATACCACTTGTCGATCGTGGTAGGGACCATGTCCATCCCTTGGATGCGCCGCATGAGAGAGGGTGGTAAGCTGGCTGCAAAGAAGTTGATGAGGACTGAGTCGGAGCTGGCTAAACCAGTGGTGACGACTTTGTTGTGGAAGGAGGAGATATATGAGGGAATGTCCTTGTTCTTGGTAGAACGGGTGGTTGAGAGCCAGGCGATTGTGTCGCCCTTGGTGTTGTGGTGCTCGAAATCCTTTTGGAATTCCGTTTGCCAATCAGCCCAGGTACCAAAGGATCTGGCGGTGATGGACTTGGCATGGAACGTGTTGGCCCAAGTGAGAGCAGATCCTTCAGTCATGAACAAGAGGGCGAAGGCAACTTGTTTGTTTTCAGTGTTGTATACATCTTTGTTCATGAAGAGGTAGGTGGCGACATTGTTGAGCCATGGTATGGCATGATCATAGGAGCCATCAAAGGCAGAGGGTTTGCCGAGGCGAAGTTCAACGGCTTTACTGCTAGACATGTTGCTAGTGGACGAAGTGGTGTGTCGTGGTGGTGGGGGGACAATAGACAGGTTTGGGTTCCGGATAGATGGTGGTCCGGGGTTAATCCTTCATGGGGTCGTAGGGGACACAAAGGAGGCAAGGGCAGGGAGGTCAAGTGATTGATGAAGACAGTCAGCTAGTTGCTGGATTTCATCCTCTGAGTCAAGGTGTTCAATGTTGATGTCGAGGTCTACTTCCTGGGGTTCAGAAAGTGGGGCCGAGGGTTCAGGGTTTTCGTCGGATAGATTGGACGAAGGGTTATTAGTCGTCCGAAGACTCCAACTAGGGTTCAGGGTCGGATGGGTGGGAGGTCATCCTGCAATGGTGGGCAGCTAGCTGCACGAAGGCAGGCTGTATACAGAGTCTTGATCTTATGTTACGGTAGGGCCGGGTAGGACCTAATGTAGCCGCAAAAGCACTAAGTACCAAGTGGCTGTGATAACTCAAACAACCACCACTTGATATGTGGTGTGCTGAAGAGTCGAACGAGGGTTTCTGGTCAGTGGGTTGCTACCAGAGAGACGAGTGAAAACTCAGGCATTGCTGAGAGTTGTCCTTTTGGGAATCTATACCTGAGGGACAGTCAAGGGTCAAGGGTTGACTACGATGAGTCCGAGTGTTCAAGGAGGACTAAGAGTAGTCCGGTCGAGTGGTTACAGGCACTGTGGCGAGTGGAGCAGTGATACTCAGCTAGATTGTGGAGATCAAGACTAGGGTACAAGAGTATCACTGTGAGGTATTTATACTACAAGAATTGTGCACAGACCAAGAGACTAAAAAGGGTGGCCAAGAAGAGTGGAAGGGATAAAGGGCCAAAAAGGAATCATACGATGTGAAGGCAGCGGACAATGACAAAGATGAAATGACAAATGCAAAGCCATTGGATGATGACGAGAATGGATGACGAGAATGAAATGAGTAAGAGCGATGCCATCAGATGATGACAAGAATGTAATGAGTAAACACTCGGGTTAAGCTGGTGTTGGTTATGTAAGGTGAAAGTGGAACAAGTACGGATGAACGTACGAGGATACCTAGGTATCAAGTGTAGAGAAGTAGTACAAGAGAAACGAAAGAAAGAAATTGTAACAATCGGAACCTTCCAGTTCAACACTGAATCCACTTTGTCTGGGTCCATCTGGATCCCATTGTCATCAACAATTCATCCCAAGATTTTCAATTCCTTACACAGGAACCGAAGCTTGCCTTCACTCAGGTAAAGCCTTTCTCATTTCAATCTTTTGAGGACAATTTTAACATGCTCGACATGTTCCTCTAGCGTTCTGGAGTAAATGACAATGTCATCCAGATATACATCCATCCACTGTCCAATGTAATTGCTGAATAAGTGATTCATTAATGCTTGGTAAGTCACAGGTGCATTGCAATCCCTGATCTGAATTACTGTGCTGATCATATTCCTGTCAGGTGTAGTCATGGTACTGCATTCCACATGTTTGGGTATAATTCATATTTGCTCATATGCATCCTGACCATCAATGATAGATCAGTATTTGCCTTTGCTAACATGTCTCAAAATTCCATCAATATCTGGCAATGGGGCTGATAACTTGTGCATATTTTTATTGTGTTCATGTAGGTCGACTATGGTCCTCAACTTATCGCTTCCCAGTTTTTTGATAAACAGCATAGGAACAGTATTTCCTTGACTGGTCACCTTCTACTGCCCTGTTTTAAGGTATATGCGACGTTTCTCTACCCATTGATAATGCAGTGCCTCAGGACATCGAGACAGCTACCATGGGTTTTACTTGCCTTTACACATAGCGGTTTAGCCAACTGATAGTGCTATTTCTGGACATCTTCAACCTTCTCATCAAGCATGTCTGCAGCCCTAGAGCTCAGCTCCTGAACTTGCATTTCCTTGATGGGCTGTGGCCATGCACTACCAATCATGACACATGAGTCATTGAAGCCAATGGAAACACAATGTTGGAACAGGAATGGAGTCCCTAGAATCAAGTCATAATTTTGTAAGTTTATGATATCAAAATATCGCTGTGTTTTGATGTTCTGATAATGGAATTCCATCTTGGTTCCAAAGTTCACTTTGGACCTTGAGCCTTGGACTGCAAGTTACACAGTAAGAGACTTTGTTAGCTCAATCCATTGAACATCTAATTGTTCAGCCAGGTTTGCCAACATGAAATCTGCAAGAGATCCTGAATCAATCTGTGCTTGTGCTAGGCATCCATTGATTTGGACAACAATGACCATTGGCTTGGGAATCAGCTGTTACAATTTCTTTCTTTCGTCATACTTGTACTTCTTCACTTCACTCAATACCTAGGTATCCTCGTACGTTCATCCGTACTCGTTTCTCCTTACCTTTGTAACTCCGCACCGGCCTTACCCGAGTGCTTACGTTTCCCCTTTCTTGTCATCATCCGATGGCATCACACTTACTCATTTCATTCTCGTCATCATCCGATGGCTTCGCATTTGTCATTTCATCTTCGTCATCGTCCGTTGCCTTCGCATTGTATGATTTCCCCTTTTGATTACTGCGCACTCCTTTTGGCCCTTTGGCCCTTCCGCTCTTCTGGCCTTCCCCTTTTAGTTACTTGGTCCGTGCGCAGTTCTCATAGTATAAATACCCTGCAGCGATACTCTTGTACCCTAGTCTTGATCTCTGCAATCTAGCTGAGTATCACTGCTCCACTCAGAACCTTCCTTGTGACCACTCGACCAGGGACTTCTCTCATTGTCCCTTGACCAAACACTCGGACTCAACGTAGTCAACCCTCGACCCTCGACCGTCCCTCGGGTATAGATTCCCAACAGGACAACTCTCAGCAACGCCTGAGTTTTCACTCGTCTCTCTGGTAGCAATCCGCTGACCAGAAACCCTCGTTCGACTCTTCAGCGCACCACGTATCAAGTGGTGGTTGTTTGAGTTATCGCAGCCACTTGGTACTTGGCGCTTTTGCAGCTACGCTAGGTCCTACCCGGACCTACCGTAACATCAGCCACATGAAGTCCTTTGTGACAACCACGTTTCACTGAATAGATGGGTATGTACCCTGGCGTACTTGTGTGCCATTTAGCTGAACTCCATAGCTCAGTCTAGTTCCAAGTCCTGGATCATGTGCCAATTGGTGGTGCTCTCACAACACTTCTTTGTATGCATGTCTCAAACAAGACTCAGTGATGCTGTCTGTCCCAAGGAAGAAAGGGGGCATCAATGTCTCAACTGGTGGTCCTTCGAAGTGAGTTCTTTTCTTTGTTGCATATTGTTTTGCTGATTTTTCAAACCAGCCAACCAGGTTGAATTTCTTGATCAATGGCAACTGCTCAGGTACATCCAACTTCATGTTGAAGTATCTATCCCAAATGATATACACTATGTGCTCATCTTCCTGGCATGCCAGGCAGTCGAACTGGTGTTCCTGTCCAGATCCACACCAGTCTAGATCATATTCCTGCACAAGGATTTCCTCTACATGATGTGCTATTGCATTGCCCATGGTAAGGTGCCATTCACGTGCTTGATGCTACTCTTTGGTTCCAAAGCCTCGCTTAACCATTTGCTTTGCATACCAATCTCCAATTCAGAAGGTGTGCCTTGTCAATAGCTGGGTATCAATCTCAGTCCCATCATCATTTTCAAGCTTGGTCATATCAATCATGATGTGCTGCATATCACTAATCCGGTGAACAATAAACCGATCTTGGAGGTAAATTGTGCAATCTGAGGTATCATCTCCAGGGAAAGGTGAGCTCATACTGAGTACATGCTCAACTTGTCTTGCTAACAGATCACCCATCAGGTGCTTTGTTTCATTAGGTTCGTGTTTAATAAAACTCTTGACCATCAGCTCACAGGAGCCAAGGTCCAGTGTATCACAGTGCTCTGTTGAATCTGTGAGCTCACGTAGGTGTTCTACATCTGGCGCTACACGCACACTAAAGGAGCTAACTCCAGGTGGTTTGGAATTGCTTCCTCCAGGTATGACTCCGAGGTCTGGGCAAGCATTTGCAAGGTGCCCAGGTTTCTTACAGTTGAAGCATAGTTTATTCTTGACTGTGTGGTCATGCTCTTCTTTGGAGAGTTTGTGTTTGCCAGTGAGTTGTTTCCCAGCTTTTGTGGTTCTGGGCTTATCTCTCTTTCCATTGTAAGGTCATTTTTTATGGTTCTGGCCACCATTCCCCCTTCCAGAGTGTTCTGTGTGGGACTGGACACTCTCGAGAGGCATGCAATTGTAATGCTCCCAGATTACCATTAGTTGGTAGCGCACCCTTTCAGTAATGTTTCCCCTTTCCATATCGCTTCTTGCCACTGCCAGTGTGCCATCCACTGACGAAATGTGCAATTTCAAGGACCTCCACAACAGCAATTACTGCACTCAAAGAGGATTTTTCAGGATTCAATTTGTCCTTCCAAAGTTCAGATTGCAACCACGGTTGAAACCCACTCCACAGTTTGATTACCTTTTCACATTCACTAACCTCTCCAATCAGGTTCCATAACTCATAGAGTTCAGCAACATATTTGTGTATGCTCCATCCGCACTGCAAGCAATCAACCAGGCAACAATGCTGCTGGGTCCAAAAATCAACAGGAAAACAACTATTGAATAATTCAAGGAAAAAGCCATGTAGGTTCCACCAGTATGGGTCACCTGCCACTTCTCGAATGTAAAATTCATGTGCGGGACCTGTCAGGTAGTGTGATAGCATGAACACTTGTTTGTCTGGGTCAACTCAACCAGCCTCAATGTATGCTGTTCCCTCTGTAAGAAAGCAATGGTATGCACATGAATCTGGAGCACCGTCATATTTGGTGGGTGATATTGGTTTCAGTTTACCATATCCTGATTTTGGCTTAGTAGGCTTTGGCTTCCTTGAGTGAGATCTTGAGTGAGACTGATGACATTGATGCTTGTGACCATTCCGGCTTTGTTTGCATGGGTGTCTAGGCCTGTGATGCCTATGTCTATTCGAATGAGATGCTGTATTGCTTGACCATGATGTCATACTGGTGTTATTTGAACCATATCTATCAGAGTAAGTTTTGCCAGTTGAATCCGAGTCTGAATCCGAATGACTCAAGCTTCCAGGGTCATCCAATCAGGTTGATTGTTTGTGATGTTGTTGTTCAACTCAACCCAAGGCCTTTCCAATATAGCTCGAGGGTGCAATCTGCTGCCATGGTTCCATTACACATGTCCCAGATTTCTGGGGTTTCCTTCCTTTCTCCCTTAGAGTTTTACTGATCACTTTTCAGATAGGATTTGGATCCTTGCCTGGGTCAGGATCACTGTTACTGGAGTGTCCATTGTATGTTGCATCTGACTCTGAGTCATCATTCTCTTCTGACATGGTCTGAGCAGATTTGGTCAGGCCATATGGTGCCTTTATCGCAATGAGTGGAGTCCAGGTGTTACGATAGTCCTGGGTAGGGCCTAGTGTAGATGCAAAAGCGCTAAGTACCAAGCGGCTGTGATAACTCAAACAACCACCACTTGGTATGTGGCGTGCTAAAGAGTTTAAGGAGGGTTACTGGTCAGCGGATTGCTACCAGTGAGACAAGTTAGAACTTAGGCATTGCTGAGAGTGTCCTTTTGGGAATCTATACCCGAAGGACTGAAGACTGCCCCTTGTGATCAGGGTGGACCGAGGAACTAGATGTTGGTCACAGCAACAAAGGGTGGCTTAAGAGAAGCCCAAGGAGGAGCAGCGATACTAGCTAGATTGCATAGATCAAGACTGAGGTACAGGAGTATCACTGCATGGTATTTATACTATGAGAATCATGCATGGACCAAGTGTCCAAAAGGGTGGCCATGAAGAGCAGAACAGTCAAAGGGCCAAAAGGAGTTGTGTGGGGCAGTAGCACCATACAGAATGAAGTGTAAGTGGTAAATGTGGAAGCTGTCAGGAATGACAGTGGAAATGAAGGAGATCCCTAATGGATCAAGGAAGCAGAAGAAAAGGAAGTGACAATGGAACGACAGGTTGGACCGGAGTTGCATAATCAGATCAGAGAAAGGAAAGGTAAACAGGGCAAAGGGTTAAGCCCTTGCTAAGTAATCCAAAGCAAGGGTAGGCCTTGTGGATTGAACGTAGGAGGTACCTGTAGTACCGAGTGTAGTGAAAGCAAAGTAAAAGAGAAGGAAAAGATGAATCGTAACACTGGGGGGGCTTTCCCTTTTTATCCTTAGCAGGGTGATGCATTTTTTGAGCAGTTAAATTTTCTTTATCAGTGGCATGCTGTTCCTTCCAATCCTGCAGCGCAGCTCGTTGCAATTCAATATTGTTCTCATTTTCACTGAGTTCAATGTTTTCCCAATTCATGGGGTCGACACCTTTACCCTTGGCCATCGAGGGACCTTCACCTTGCAAGGTTTCTGTGTCAGTGTCTGCATGCATTGTAACGTTTTTCATTCTTTTTTGGATCTGAATTCTGTCATTTACAATCAGGCTATGCTTAGCCTCTTGCACAGCACAGGTTATGCTCACATTATCAGGTATATTCAGGTGCTTCTGGCACTGGTTATAACCTTTCCTGTGTCCATCCAACACAGATTGTCCCATTCTGTCCTGGCTATGGTCTGCTTCCCTAGCCCAGGTCTGGGTTCTGCGGCTCTCAGCTGAGCTTCTGCAGTGCGAGGTGACCATCATTGGCCTGCACTGCTGCTGCTTGCACAGGATGACGGTCCATCCCATCTCATCCTGTTGGCCTTCAGCCTCAGGGGTAATGGGTGTGAATTGCCCTGGTACTGATGCAGTAGATACTTGTCCACTGGCCATGTTTTGAACTTGATTACAATCCTCAGAGCCTTGGCTCGAACTGGTCTCACATGCCTGGGAAGGCATTCATGGTCTCACCATGGTGACATCATGATAAGATTGTGTTGCAGCCAAGGGCAGTACTCCTGACAGCTCGTTTGATGAGTCATGTGCAGGGGAGAGATGAGGAAGAGATGAAGACTCACTAAGTGCTCTCCTACGAGGAGTGTTAGGTATGCTTCCCGCATGAGCAGTAGCACTGCATAGAGCATAACAATGCATCATGGTATTGTTGACAAGGGTTTGATAAGGGTTAAGTTTTGTTATAGTTGGGTTCAGTTGAATTTTCAGATACCGTTGTGGTGGGCCAAACCACTAGGGCCATAGAGTTCAACGGAGGAGGCAATAAGAGAGTTTCGAATGTCAAAACTTGAAAAGATGTGATATTGTCACACGAATAGAAGAATCCTCAGAGGTGACAGGATGAACTCCCGTATAATTCACAAGAACTGGGGGAATACAACGACAGTTGCGATCCTTATATACGGCGCCGTTACCAAGTCGTCTCCTTTCATCGACTCCAAACCGTAGCGTAGCACCAGCTCCTCGCTTATGCCCTTTACCACGTGACAACACAGCCTGCCCGTTACAGTATGGAACCGCTGAGAGTCACGTCCAAACAAACGGCGGCAAAGTTTACTGACTTTCCCACGATTCACGATCAGTGACTGTGACTTCTGGTCACTGACCCGCAGAACACTGCCTCGGACCGACCAAAGTAGGTTGGTATCAGACACCAAGTGCATCTCGAAGAACTCATCAGCACTTCCCAAGGAATCCGAATGAATGGCGCGAGGTAGTGCGTCGCACTCACGACCTTCCTTTCATCCCCCAAATGACCCAGCAACCTACCGCGACCTCCTCTTCTTCGAGGAGCGGCTAAAGACCAATGCCACATCCCTGCAAAGAAGAAAGTCTCGGTATCAACGTGCGCACTTTTCCTTTCGCCATGTCCTTGAGTTGACCAGCAGGCAGTGTTCTTACTCCACCTCATTCTTGTCATTGCCTTCCTCTCATCCGAGGTCTTGCTACAGACCTCGTTTTTAAGCATGATCTATACCTACCTCCTGCGGTGTACTCTCCTCCGAGTCGATGCGTATGGCACTGTGACGAACGTGAAACCTCATCCGTATTTTGCTTCTGGACTGCTGCTCGTTGCAATCACTACTTTGTTGCTCTTCTTTGCCAGTGGTATGTACTCCGAAAAGATTGCTTACGCCAATCGGTATGAAGCACTGCTTCCAATTCTATCAGAAGCGTTCTGATTACGAACGTTCTCGAAGCTACGTCCCTCACGCAAACAAAGCGTTGCGATCCTTCAACATGTACCTCAATGTTCGCAAGCCTCCTTTGCGGTCCAAGTTTTCCCTGAACCCATTCGCCCTTTTGTTTCCGCAACCAGAACCGTCCTCCGAATCGTCGAGTCGGTCCCTGACACGATCATCGCCCTCGTCACCAGCTGACCGCGGCACGTCCGTACCCATCGCCCCAATTCCTCCCGCGGCCAATCCCCGTGGTGAGCTGATTTTCTCTTCCCGCGTGGACCGATCATTTCGCGAGTCTTATGAACGCTACCGCGCGGCCTTTGAGCGGAAGCGACAAGAACGAGAACGATCGAATGCGATGCAAACTTGGTTGGGTTGGTTGCAATTTCAGATACTATGGAATAAACAGCCTGTAGTGCATCCTTTGGCGGTTCCACAGGTTCGAACACCTTCATCCGCCAGGGGGAGGGGAGTTGGAAGTGTGTTTCCAACGCCTTCGTCGTCTAGACGGTCTAGCCCTGTGACAAGAGCCTCACGACGAGGCACCCCTGCTGTATGTCTTTCTGATCTTATTCCCCGCAAATTAATGAACAGGGTATCTCTGACAGTTAGAATGCACCAGCTGAATCGCATCATTGTCCCATTCATGCCATTGTCAACACCTCTGCCAGAGGTCATGGTATATGTATGTTTAGGAATGGAGCCCATCGGATCGACCAGTTGGAGAGCTATTAGAAAGACTTGGGCTCTTGATAGCACAAACCCATGTGGTAATTTCATCGGTTAACGGCAGGCGGGGTGTAAAATTTCAGGGCGAGAAGCAACATACTTTAGGTTTCCGATTTTCAAAAAGCCAGCCGCACCATTGTTGATGCGGCGAGGGTTCGATTGGTGTTGACGCGTGACGCATCAAGTGCGGGGGTTTACTTTATTGTTGAGAGCTGTATCGTTGTACTGCATAGATGCGGGGAGACACGCTACAAGTGCCCTCGAAGTGTAGCAGGCCGTCTGATAGCCTTTCTGACGGTGCTACAGTGGTCTTACTTACGTAATCAATGCCAGTGTCATTTTTACAGATCCCAAAGAAAACAGTGATTGCTCGTGATTGCTCTCACTCATCGTTTCTATATGCCCTTCAGTCACCACTCACACTCTGGTCAGTTTTGTAGGCATGCCTCGGGAACCCTTGAAGAGGTGGTCCTGGAAGCCATCAGGCGGGGCTTCGAGGTGTATGGCCTCACCGAACATGTTCCACGGTATAGGCTGGATGACTTGTATCCAGAAGAGGTCTCTTCCTTTCCTGAAGCGTGCCTGCAATAACTCATTTTCTTCGCGTTTAGGCAGGGTTGTCCCCTGATTTCCTGATGCAGCAATTCACAGACTTCTTGAACGAGGCTCACAGGCTCAAGTCGGCTTATGCTTCACAAATCACCCTCCTGGTCGGCCTTGAAACCGAGTTTATTACGGACGACGATCTGGAAAATTTAAATGCCCTTCTCAACCAGCATTCCGGCCGCATTGAATACGTCGTTGGCTCGATTCATCATGTCAATGGCATCCCCATCGACTTGGATCACGCTTCGTTCGAAAGGGCGCTGCATAGCTTCACCATCACAGATGTGGTGGCTGAAATGAATACTACAGGAAAAGGTCGCATGGACAAATTCTTGGCTGCATACTTTGATGCGCACTACCAGTTACTGCAACGTTTTCGCCCGGAGATTATTGCACACCTGGATCTCTGTCGTCTCTACAACCCAGCATTACGATTCTCCGAATTTCCGAACGCCTGGAACAAATTAACACGAAACGTTAAATTCGCTATAGACTATGGCGCGTTTTTTGAAGTCAACGCGGCCGCCTTGAGGAAGAGCTGGCGGACTTCTTATCCCGGAGAAGATGTCGCTGCAGTGCGTGGGCCAAGATCGCCTTCTCTTTCTGTCCTCATGGGTGTCATTAGTTGATTCTTGACCTGGGTGGCCGCTTCGCCCTCTCTGATGACAGTCACGGACCCCATCGCGTGGGAGAAAACTACCCTCAGATGCGAGACTACCTGCGTCGGTTAGGCATCCAGGAACTTTGGTATTTGACCCGCACGCCAGCGGGCACGCCTTTCGAGCGGGGTCTGTCACCGACACGCGTCCCCGGTAACTGGTGGGAGCACGAATTTTGGAAACGCTGCACGCCATCCGACCAAGCTTGAAGGAGGAGGCAGTCCACGGAATTCTATTTGTCAAGGTTGGAACTTATTTCCCGCTTGCCCAGGTGACTGACCCTGGAGTATCTCCAGCTGTGCGTTTGGTATTTCATACGCTCAATGATAACTCCTGCGAGCCGCACAGAATGAGATCTCTATAACGGTTTTGCCCTTGGATGCTTAGTTTGAATTGTTTGCCCTACGTATGAGGGCAGTCTCTATTTTGAGTCGTCCCTTATGGGGAACTTAAGGGCGATTTCTGCCCCCTTTTACCGTTGCAGTGATGCCCCTCCGCATCTGCTGCTTAGCAGCTGCGAGCGGTCATGAGTGTTGTACACTGCCGGATCTCACGGGTGGATGCAACCCCGCCGAGCGCGGGAGTTGTTTGAATAATTCATTAATTCCGTTTTGTGTTTCTATTTTTGCGTAGGTACTTAGAGAGCGCGAAGTGCACCTCGTTCAGAGTGCCAGTTCATTATGGAATACATCCTTGTGCCGCCCCGCGTCACTATAGACGTAAAATGACATGTCGCATCATTTTGCGATGGCGGCGGGGCACACGTCTTGTCGATGCTTCCCCCCTTCTCTCTTTCCCTCCGCCATTTTTCTGCATCTCCCCATGAACCTTGTGGAACAAGGTCAGGGTTTTCCCGCTGTGTGTGCATCGCACGAACGCTAATTGTAGGATCCGGGAATGTGGCTTGCAGTGTGTTCAAGTTGTCGGAACTACTCAGTCCCAGCTTATTCCGAGGGGTGACTCTAGCACTCCGCGATGACATATTTGCAATCAACTGTTACGGTTTGTGACAGGGTTGAATGCTCAAGGACTTGAATCTGGCAGCTCATCTGATTATGATCGACAGCTGGGTGCAGCGCCTGCTGTCGTCAATTACTCCCACCCCGCAAAACTTGGATGAGGGCTTCCTCCGCGCTGGGGCTCTGGGGCAAAACGAGATCCATTGCCGATTCGCGGGATCCAAGGCGAGTGGAGAAGTATAAAGCTTGGGTGGAGGACTCGCCGAGTTTTCCTCAGCGAGCACGCCAGTCGAGTTTTTCCTTCCACCCACCCACGCCTTCTTCTTCCTTTACACGTCTTTCTGCCTCTACTTTCAACTTATCCTAATCTATCCTAATCCCGTGAGCTCCTGTTCGCGTTCCTGCTGTGTCGTGCATTTCTGACTCGAGTGTATCTGCCTGTGTGGGGACAGACTAGTTGGTCCCCTTTAAATGTGCTACCGGGAGATGCAATGTATCGAATTCTCTTGTGGACACAAAGAACCTTACACCGAGAGCAAGGTGACGCTTTGCTTCTTCGGATAGCTCCAGTTTTGTTTTCTAACTGATTTCTTCTCAAGGTCGATTGCGGGTCCAATCGATGTCGGTACAGCGCTCAGCACGTGCGGCCATGTATCGGATGCTCGACGACGTGCTCGCAAATGTCCGTTGCTCTCTGGCTATGTTAGCGCGGGGATCAATCAGGCTGACATACGCTATTACTCCACTTTTCTAGGATGGGCAGGGCCAACCCTAAAGTAGGCCAAAGAAGGGACACGATATGCCCTCATTGTGCTAGACTAGCCCAGGCGACATGAAGGGTTGTCCGCTCGTTTCTTTTTGCCTATCCTATCTGTTTTCACCTATCCCATCCCTCGGCCTAATGGTCCATGTTTGTCCGCGTGATGTATCATATATCAATGATGTCTATTATTCTATTTTTCCCCTGTCGCAACGTGAGCTTAGTTCTCCTTCCAGTGCGCTCCTTGTGGGTGCTTGTGGATTTTGATGTCCGATCTGCAGCTGAGTACCGAGTGACGATCATGCGTAGTAGTTCGTGCCGCGCGTCGACAATGAGGGGAGCAATGGCTGTGATTGAATCCGTCATCTTAGCGGCAACGTGCGGGCAAGGCCGAATATCCCGACGATTCGGAACACGTGGCGAGCCAACTGGACTTCTGGCCAGGGTTTTAAGTAAGACTCACGATAGGGAAGTCAGGTTGAGGGTGCGGGTGGAGTGTGCGACAGAGTTTCGTCTGATTTTGAAAATGCGTGAGTGGTAAGTGGATCAAGGATGATGCGACATGCGCAGCTGTGGGATTTGGCTTCGTTTTGGCAGTGGCCCATCAACCATGATGCACAGAAAAGAAGGGATTCAAAGTAGGGGGAAAGACGTGGTGCAGCCCTGACTCAGCCCTAAGACTGCCTGTTGTTTCGGCTTCTGGACTGGCCTGGTGACCCGGGAATTCCGAATTCGAAGAAGCGGAATTGTCGGGGTACCCAGGGATTTAGGAAGTGCCATCGCTATTGCATGACGGCGGAGAGCTGCTGAGGCTGCGGTTGTGATTGCAAAGTCGGATAGAAGCAGTGGCGTGTGGGTTGGATCACCCCTCTGCTGCTGCGACCGCGTCCACTCACCACCTCAGGGTCAGACCCCATGAGTCATTAATCCATTCGTTGAACGTTTGGCCCGACTTAGTGGCGTTATTCAGGTCGGCGATCCGGGACCCAAAAGTTGACAGCAACACATGATTTGGACGAAGAACACGCTGGTACCGCCGACGGTGGACCGTCAAAGTGTGTAGCGATTCAAATTTACCAACCTGACAACATGAAAGACAAAGATAAAAATGAGACACAGCTAGGAATCAAAGTCGTGTGACCTTTTTGAATATAATGGATCATGATTTCAGAGACAGGGGTTTATTTCCTATACATTGACAAGGCATGTTGATAGATAGGAATTAGACTCTACAACCTCTGATAACGCCCACCCGGGTCAGACCGGCCATTCTGACGCACTCAGATCCACCGACAAACAGCCCAGAAACTGTATTCCGCGTGGCCCCATCGGTCTTCCAAATTTCTGCCAACACACCGAACAAACACCCACTCGGACCAAGATCGATTCATGGCGATTCGACCGGACCAGGATTCTCCTCGTGCACAGGCCATGTCTTTGCGCACCCTTCCAGCCATCAGAGCACGGTGTGCTCGGGTACACGATCTCGCGGAAAAGGGTGCGCTGCAGTATTTTGATTACTACCCCGGAAGGCTGGACGCCGTGATTGAGTTTTGTGCGTCCATCATGGAGGTACGTCACTTTTCAGGTGCACCCTGTTGTCGACTACTAGCCTCCACCTCTCTTTCTTTCCCCCATTTGTGTTCCATGTCGTATTGACGCTCCTTCTGTTCACCAATTTAGAGAGATTTTGCCAACGCGTTCGCTAAGGTAAGCCGGTGAGCCCTTGACACATTCCCCGCTCTGTTCCCGAGTCCGTCCTCCCCCCGCCAAAGAGGCCAAGACACCTACGTCTCACATGTCACGTTTCGGTCCACGTCATCATGACGACGTACAGATGCTAGATCGCAATCTCCATTCCATTGCCACTATCCGTCTCACATGATCTCATTACTTGGTGTTGTGCTGACATCTCTTCCGCCCTGCATTTCTCCCGCAGATACCTCCTCATGGCCGTTGGCGCCATCTCGATGCCGGCAGACCTCGCATCGCACCCCTCCTCCAAGTCTGGACCGACGCTGGCATCGATACCATTGAGCAATGCAAACGCCTCCTGGATCTCTTCCTTGTCTCCGTCCTGCTCGATGCCGGGGCCGGAAATGCGTGGAAGTACACTGAACCAGGCACGAGCGAGGCGTTTGCGCGCTCAGAAGGTCTCGGCGTCGCAAGCGTGCACATGTTCACAACGGGTCTTTTTTCCGGGTCTGTGGAACAGCCCTGTCGAGTGGATGGTGAGTTTCAACCCTTTTTTGTTTTTTGGACTTCAAATGATCACCGGGTATCGATACACCAGCGCAGGGACTTGCCCGCATCACCGTCGATAAAGTCTCCGAAGCTATGCAAGTCAGCGTCGCAAACCCGATGGTCGGGCTCGAAGGCCGAACCGCACTCCTAGTCAACCTCAGCACTGCACTCTGTTCGAACCCCCAAATTTTCGGACAAAATGCCAGGCCGGGAAACATGCTCGGTAAGTCACATCACAATGCACTTTCATAAGTTCTCCAAATACCCCGTTTATTGACCCTCTCGGCGCGTCATCATGTCGTTGTCACATCGGTTGCCTCACTTAGCCTGGTCCCCACTTTTTTTTTTCAACCCTGAAATGTCATGACTGACGCATTCTCTAACACAGATTTCCTCGATGCGCAGTCCAAGTTGGACGGTTCCACGCGTCGGGTACACATTGCCGCACTCTGGTCTGTCCTCATTGAGGGTCTCTCTCCCATCTGGCCCTCCAGGCTTACGTTGGACGGCGTCCCCCTCGGTGACGTCTGGCCCTGCCCGGCGCTCAAAGGTCATCAAACTAGCAAAGACCAAGACAAACCTGACAACAAGAGCAGCGACGACGTGGACCCCGACACGCTCGTCCCGTTCCACAAGCTCACCGGCTGGATCACATACAGCCTCATCGAGCCCATCCAGAGGCTGTTAGGATGGTCGTTTGATGGCGTAGAGGATTTGACGGGGTTACCCGAATACCGCAACGGTCAGCGATTGGTCGATGATCCTTGCGGGCCACACGTCTGACGATCCTTCCTGATGCTGACGTCTTTTTTTGCCCACAACCGCACGCACGCGCACACACATATGACACGCATACAACAGGTGGCCTGTTGGTTGATTTCGGTGTATTGACCCTTCGCCCAGGCGTTGTCGCACCAGATGGGAGCGGCATGCCGCGCCTACCGCCGTCCCACCCAGCCGTAGTCGAGTGGCGCGCCATGACGGTCATCGAACTGTGGGTCCATTTGATGCATGACTCAAGCGACTCATAATGTTTTATTCAGAGATCGGATCGCCGACGGTCTTCGGAAGAAGTACAACCTCGATAGGGAATCGCTCACGTTAGCACAGGTGTTGGAGAGTGCAACCTGGAAAGGCGGTCGGGAGATCGCGAAGAAGCTCCGCCCGTCCACGGGAGGACCTCCCATCGAAATCATTAGCGACGGAACGGTCTTTTAAAATGCGCATGAAGAGTGAAATGCCTTAGATCGACCTCGGAGAGAGAAAGTCAGGACGGATCAAGTGCGTGCGATGTGTTCAGACTGTGGTAATAGTGTACGTGAAGTTGCCGGTTGGGTGTTTGAGCAAGTTGTACATTTATTCATGAAAACTCAAATGTCACTTTCAATGGCGTTTGAGTTCCTTTGCGAGTCGATAAGAAAGAATAAGTGCTACTGCAGCTGCGACACCACCTAATCTGAACAGAATATGGAATAAGCAAATGATGTGCCGGACAGAGAAAACGAACAAGGCGTACCGAAAGATGATTGCTATTGAGTTAGGGCTCGCCTTTGCAGAGTCGTCCGAACGGGGGAACAACCTTGCGGCATCCTGCGAAGCGGGGGTGGCCATGCCGTCACCAGGCTGTTCCGTGGTACTAGCGTGTCCATGCAAGACGGATTTCTCCGGATCAAAGATAGCGAATATAATCGATGCCAGACCCGTCACAAGGAACTGGGGGACGACGATAAACATGTTGTGAATACCCTGGAGAGCCGGTACGAGGGTATGTATGTAGACATATGGGGAAACAAGGCAAAAGGAAGGAAAGAAGATGGAGGTGAGTCGCAAGATCCGGTAAATATCAACAAGGTGATGGGGATACGCACGATAATGGCACCTGCTTGGGTACTCAGACCACCGGCTGACTTGGTTACTGACTCAGATCTCGACGTCATCACATTCCCTTCAAAGCGAGCCGCATTGACTATGTCAATCCTGCTGACGCGTGCCCGCGCGTTTCCCATCCCAATGCTCCTCGGACGCGGATCGCGTTCATCGTCTTCATCGTCTCGAGGGTAGCCATTGAGAATATCCTCCTCCTCCTCGAGATCGGCTCGAAAAAGTTGCTCGGTCACTTCATCCGCGTTATGTTCGATGTCATCACGTGGGAGCAGCGTGTGTGTCGAACGCGTGTCAGCAAGATGGATTGACCCGGCATCGTCTGAGGCTGGGTGGGATAGAATTGCCTCTCCGAGCTAGTGGTGCCATTGAAATACGGGGTAAAAACGGGATGATGCAGTCCTCTAATCACCACTTACCAAGGCAAAAGGCGCCCACTGCGTAACTGCCCAGCAGAATCCAGTGGCAGATATGATGAAGGTTGCACCGGATACGGTAGACGTGATGCTGCATTTTCAAAGATGGAAAGGGTAGAAATAGATACGTCAATTGTCAGAAGATCGCCACCGATGTGAACAGTATAGAAGAGTAATGAACGTACAATGTGGCAGCCATGCACATAGCAAAAATAAAGTGGGAGAATGCCCACAAACTTGCCAAATGCATCTGAACACGTTCCAACCATGTCTTCTGTGTTGGTCGAGGGGGGCTGGAGGGATGCCCGGCTCGCTGTGGAACAATGAAGGAGGGCATCACGATGTTGGCTATCAGAGACACCAGAGCACTGTAAAACAAGGCTCGTGTACCCAGCCGCGTGGCTTCGGCATCAAGAACGATCGCAGCATGAGCGTTTTCGGGAATAGGCGAGGATTTCTTGTGAAGGTCACCAATGTACACTGTCGAGTAGAACAGGACTGGGAACCAACCCAACCATGCACTGGGCAAGATCAGGACGAGAGATGGGTATGAAATGAGAGACGCACAAAAATTGGATCCAACACTGCGGATACAAGTTACTGTAGATTCCGAAACGAGAAAATGAGAACGTACAATCCGTCTGATGTCACTAGGAAGTCTCACGAGGGTTTCCCATAGTTCTTTTAGCTCCCGTCGAACCCCCTTGGGTCCACTTCTGCGAAGAACATGAGTGGAATGTATGTCACGAAAGCGAGACCATACGAGGAGCTGAGCAAGACACGCTCTTTTACGTGAAAACACATCCATGCCTGTGTCAAGAACAACAGAGATGCTGCAATGACGGAAAGGGCTTCTAATTGGGCACTCCCTAAAAAGGGGAAAAATTGCAGGAGATTGAGATTCCCGCTGGAATGGATGATGAGAAGCATTCGGCGTCCGGAAACGGTGCATACTCACACGAAAAATCCAGCAACGCTTCCAATTGCCAGCATGCTGGCTGCCCAAGCATTACCCGCAGGTTGCTTGGCAGTGGGTAAGGTATCCACGAGTAAGGCACGATCGAGAGCTTGAACTAAACAAAGATAAGACTAGGGTACGTTGGAAGATTTACGACACTCGCCAGCATTGATAGAAAAGTCTATACAATAGATGGAGAAGATAGCCAACCAGATGGTGAGGTGGTCGTTCTCGTGAAGGTGAGTCAATCCTGTGACAAAAAATGTGTGCAAAGGGACAACTTACTGAGGGTGAATTGAGCCTGGTAAATATCGTCGCGAGCTGTCTGGTGAATCCGAGGAGAAGGGTTGCGAATGCACATAGCATGGCGCCAACTAGGATGAAGGGTCGCCGCCGCCCGAACCGAGATTTGGAGTTGTCGGCGAGGATACCTGGTAACATATGGTAAAGAATTGGAAGTGATGATCGAACACTGAGACGTGCCTATCATAGGCTGCACGATAAGACCAGAAAGTGGACCCGCGAGGAAGACGATAGCCATAAGCGACTTTGACAGGCCAAGAGAAAGCAGGTACGGTGAGGCTGCATGACGTCAGTAACATGTTTGAAATGACCCACAACTGCCCACCATAGGACATCTCCACCGACCAAAGCATTTGCACGCCAAGCAGACCGACAGTCAGCGATGGTAGCTGGGCCCAACGCGGGCCAATTACGCGGGCAGAACCGGCCCAACGACGGTTATGAACATCCTCAGACTCGTCGCCAATGGGTACCGCAGAGAATCCTGTCATGGACGTGTATAGGACGCGTCTTTTTAGTGAGCTCACGAGTCAGTGTTTACAAAATTCTACCAACTTGGTGCCGTCACTGCTGCTGTCGCGTAAGTAGGCTAGCGGTGCGTGACGCTGACACATGTGACGTGTCACTGTTACACTGTATCAAATGAAAGTGTACAAGATAGTATTAGCTCTCGTTAGGTTTCATGTTGGCTTGTGTCAGGCGGCGATTAGCCTGGGCTGGCTCACGCCGCGCTTTCCATGTCGCTCTACCGCGACGGAGGGAACCATTTGATCCAGCGAACGTCGAGCGAATCTCGGAGGACGTCGATGTTTGCATCGTCGGTGCAGGTCCTGCTGGTCTCAGTGCTGCCATACGTCTCAAGCAACTCGAACAGGAGAAGGGGAAAGATTTCCGAGTCGTCGTCCTCGAAAAAGGTGGCGAAGTGGGTCCGTCCATGTTCGTATCACCGTTCATGTGTTATTCACTGACTCCTGTTCGGCAAAGGTTCACATATTCTTTCTGGAGCTGTCATAGAGCCGCGCGCTCTCAACGAACTCCTTCCTGACTGGCCCTCGAGGGATGACCATCCCCTCAAACAGCCTGCAACGTCCTCGACTATGCGATTCCTCACCAGGAATTACTCCTTTCCCATTCCGCACCCGCCACAGATGGCCAATGACGGCAACTACATCACTTCGCTCTCGCAGTTCACAGCTTGGCTGGGGACCATCGCCGAGGAGCTTGGTGTGGAAGTTTATCCCGGCTTTGCCGGCGCTGGTATCGTGTATAGCGAAGACGGTAACAGCGTAGCTGGCATACGGACCAACGAAGTCGGTCTCGACAAGCAAGGCCGTATGAAAGAAACATTCGAACCCGGCATGGAATTCCGCGCCA
This sequence comes from Chiua virens, assembly GCA_019787685.1. Lineage (NCBI taxonomy): Eukaryota > Fungi > Basidiomycota > Agaricomycetes > Boletales > Boletaceae > Chiua > Chiua virens. Next base: position 194,298 of record JAHNUO010000037.1, read on the forward strand.
AGGTCACGCTCATTGCTGAAGGCGCACATGGCTCCCTTTCGAAGGAGCTCATACGCAAGTTCGAACTGCGCAAGGACGCCGATCCTCAGACTTATGGTATTGGTCTCAAGGAGGTCTGGCGCGTAGACCCGAACCAGTATAGACCGGGCGAGGTCGTGCATACCATGGGTTGGCCACTGGACTACCTGACTTATGGTGGAGGTTGGGTATACCACATGGCAGACGGACTTGTCAGCCTTGGTTTGGTCATCGGACTCGACTACGCGAATCCATACCTCAGTCCGTACAGGGAACTGCAGGTAAGTCTTGTGCATCTTCGTGCGCTATACTCTAGTCTAAGACTGGATTCAGCGCATGAAACATCACCCTTACTTTGCCGAACTACTGTCTGGTTCCTCGACACGCATTGCTTATGGCGCTCGCTCGTTGAACGAAGGCGGTTTACAATCCATTCCCAAACTTGACTTTCCAGGTGGAGCTTTGATCGGATGTTCCGCCGGGTTTGTCAACATCGCGAAAATCAAGGGCACACACAATGCTATGAAGACCGGCATGCTTGCAGCAGAAGCTGCTGCAGAGGTGCTAACAGAATCAAACGTCACCGGTTCTCCCAATGACATGACAAAGTACGACACCGCCGTCCGGAATAGCTGGGTGTGGTCAGATCTTCGCGAAGTGCGCAATTTGCGTGCGAGTTTCAACACAACACTGGGCGTATGGGGTGGTATAGCCTACTCGGGCGTGGACTCGCTCATCCTCAAAGGCCGGACACCGTGGACGTTTCGCAACAAGACCAAGAGTTCGGACGCTGACCATACGCTGACGGCCAGTCACGTCAAGCCCATTGACTATCCGCCACCTCAACCGCCTCTATCAACCGATCTGCTGACATCGTTATCACTGACGGGAACTAATCACGCCGAGGACCAACCCATCCATCTACGCGTTTGCAGGGACGGTGTCGAAGACATGGCGGCAAGGAAAGAACACGTTCGCAGAAACGTAGGCGAGTACGTCGGTCTCCTTCAGCGCGCATGTCCTGCGGGTGTATACGAGTACATCGAGGATGAAGCGGTATCCAAGGAAGAAGGGTGGGATGGTAAGAAGCTCGTCATTAATTCACAAGTAAGCAGCTTGGTTTATGGCATTTTCGGAACGATTGGTTGATCTGGATCACAGAACTGTATTCATTGCAAGCTGTGCGATATCAAAGTGCCTACTCAAGATATCACATGGACGGTGCCTGAGGGCGGAGGGGGTCCTAAATACAGTAAGTTGGACTCAGATTGATGTCCGTCTCGCTCGAACATAGCTAACATTGACATAGCCATCACATAGTTGTCGCACGATACATGATGCGCAATACACGATGACCTCAGCCATGAGATGTTTGTGGAATGACTTCGATTCCAAAATGGTGCCAACAACGCCAGCTGGAATACACTGACAACATCTACCAAGTTTTAAGAGTGCAAGGATAGCTTTTCTCTGCAGTTCAAGTTCCATCTGCTCGCAAGCTTCAATGGTGGGAGGACAGCACTCGGTCGTCTTGTCGAGAAATCATGAAATGTGGTCGTTTCCGCTCTCTAGTGGAGTAGTTCATCATCCATTTTACATCGCGAGAATATTATTCGCATGAAGAATTCGGAATGAGCACCCAGGGGCCCTTCGGCTGCGCTAAAAAACACGTTCCTGGTGGCGAAGGATGCTACCAATAGGGCAAGCGGCTGCTAACCTCTTCGCTACCTTATGTCACAGCGACGCCGGCCTTGTGCAGGTGGTCATCGTCAATAGAGTTTGCTTCAGCTCCTTTGAGAGTAAGTGGTGCTTCATTTCTGTATTGCAGTGGGCCGCTTGTAAGTGGGCAATATTACCTCTCGCACCGGGTAGGTTACTTAGTCTTTAATTGCAGCTGGTTAGCGAAGCTGGACCTCCGTTATATTGCGGACGTTTCATATCGTGCCTTCAATGCAAACACTGGTCTTCATCGTGGACATTGCGTGGGGTCTAGCATCATATGCGTTCATTCCTCTGCAGCCCTGAAGCAAAAAATTTGTCAAAAATAGAAGCAACGTAGTATGTATAAGTTCGTTTCAAGGGCGAATCGGATCAGATCCGCTAATTACAGCAATCAAGTGAACTTAAGCCTATAAATCATCGTCGTCTGTCAAGCGTCCATCCACCACGAGGGCATGAGGCATGTCCCATGAGCCATTCAAATCCCTCCTTTGACATAAAGAATTACACCCTGGAGAACGTTCAAAGGCCTGGTCCGGGATGTTAACGTTCATTCACTGGTAGCGTCTTGCGTTCATTTGAACGAGATGCTTGTCTTGCTAAGGTTCATCTGATAGGGGTCTCTTGACTGATATCCAAAGATTGTACGTCATTTAGAACGTTGTGGCCTGTTTCCGTGGTTGTCTCTCGCCAACGAAATCTGTTGGCTGCATGTCGCACCGACCTTCATGGTTCTTTTTCCTTGGCAAGATCTCGTGCGAGACTTTTGAAGGCCGACCATCTACGACCACTCCCGCCGTCTTCCCGGCCGTTCGCGACATCTCTCCGTCTTGAGTCGTCCTGGCCCTAAACTCCAATACTCCCTGATGTGTATCCACACCGCTCTGGATGACGTCCGAACATTGAATATCAAGCTGAGCCTCCATCGATGACGCTCTCCCCGCAACCCTTGACTGCATGTGACCTGAGGTTTCGGTGACATTCTTCCTAGGCTGGCGGTTTTCTTCAGCCAAGTCTGGGGGTTGGACGCCCTCCGGGCCACCTGGCATCCCTCTCTCTACGACCTCACTATCTTTCTTCCTGGGTTGTCTCTCGTGAATTGAAATGAGCGGGCCTTCCAGACGTTGAACGATGTCCCGAGTTTCTGGTACTGGTGTATTTTGATGATTGCCTGCCTGTGAGTCACCACTATCTTTCTTCCTCGGTTCCTTCTCCTGACTGGCAAGGGCCAGGGGTACCGGTAAAACTTGAACATTATTGGGAACTTGATCGATCATTGTCAACGTTTTTTCCGCCCGCGTGTTCTGGCGCTTCATCAGTGGTAGTCTCTGCGGACTATCGTCCGAGGGCTCGAGAGCGTCCGATACGGTTGGCAACATCTTCTGAACGTTTGAAAGACTAGAGCCCTTTTGTCTTCTCTCCTTTATCGACTCTATGTCCGACAGGGAAACCTCCACCCGTGTCAACAACTTCTCCGAACCAACAAGCGTTGGCAATGTTTTCTGCCCGAGGTCTGAAGGTCCAGAGTGCTCGGCGTGCTCCCTCTCCTTCACCAACCGATTTTCGTCCATGTCTGACGGCAAAACCTCCACCCATGTCAGTATCTTCTCCCGATCAACACGCGAAGTTTGAGCGTCCCGATTGCCCGAGGGCTGGAACCCGTCTGGCACCATTGGCAACGCCTTCTGCCCGACATCTGAAGGCCTAGCGTGCTCACGCTCGCTCTTCTTTGCCAACAGATCACTGTCTGTATCCAGCGACGAAACCTCCGGCCGTCCCGACATCTTCTCCGGATCAACAGGGGGAAGCCGACCGTTTACCCCTTTCTCCGAGGGTTGAAGCCCGGCTGAGACCATTGGCAAGCTCTTCTGCTGGAAATCTGAAGGCACAAAGTGCTCGTTCTCGCTCTCCTTCGCCAACCAACCATCGTCTATCATGGTGTCTGACCGCGAAACTTCCGCTAGTGTGGATATCTTCTCCCGGTTAACATGTGACTCCCGAGCATCTACCGACACAACCATCCCATTCTCTTGCCAGGACGTCCCCTGACTCATAGGCATGCTGTTGGCTGCCTCGGCTGGAGTTTGCGGGTAGGCACCTGGTATCCGAGTCTGAGGACCGTTCTCCGTCAGTTAACCAAAGCTGCAAGGAGATCGGCGTTGGCCACTTACATACCTCAAAGGAGATCCTTGGACTCGAAAGGCGTTTCTGGGACCGCCTTTTGCGGAAAAAGGAGCATGACAGCAAACCGCCGAGACAACCGCACATGTCGGGTTGTGTACTGATGCCGATGGGAGCTTGGGATTGGGTGAAGTGCGCTGTAACTAGGGGATGAAAACCTGAGAGTAGGGATATAAGGTGTTGGTGAGTCTTCCGCGATTCGTGGCTCTCGTGTGCTTATGAATCGAGTGCTGTCCGCAGCCTGTACCACACCTGTGCGTCGTGGTCATGACGTCAGAACACAGTTCCACCATTTTGGCGTTTCGAGTTCCGCCTCGACGGTCGTGATGCATCGAGGAATGGGGGAGGGTATAGCTTATTGGACACGAGTTATCCGGGTCCTTTCAGCGGTAACCTTGTGTGTCCGGGATGTTTCCACACATAGTCGTGCAAAGACGTAGATCAACGACAAAAGAGAGCCAAACACTCTGATGACGTAGGGGAAAGCTGTTGTCGGACTCCAGTACAGACCCGGAAGGGAACGTGGATACCAAGTCTGTCTCCAGGTAATTTACAGACCGTCAGCATCCCAGAACGACTCAAGAATTACTTTAGCTTTAACCACCGTCCTCATCTCTTTCTCCTTCGTTCCTATCTCCACCCACTTCACGAGCCCCAATTCATTGGTACATACCACAGTTTGTCCCTTTCCACTGTCTTGCACCTCGTCTCTGCTGCCATCCGTAACTTCATCCATTATGCCTGCCTGGAATGATTCGCCAGGTTGCACGACGAATACCTCAAAATCACCAGAGAGGACTCCAGCAACCATCTGATTGAGACGCCCGGCAAGCACAACGGCGGACAGTATCTTCGCTTTGAACATGGACGAGAACTCCGGTGTAATATCAATTTGAGGAAAGGTATAACCCGCAGCAAAGAATATGTCTGAAAGTCCTGCGATAATAAGAGTAGCGAAAGGCTCTGGATCGCTGACACATGTAGAAAGGGCATAGGCACGTGTGAGGGAACGCCAGCGTCCGGATATTGGTTGCTGCTCTGTAGACGGCTCCCTTCCGTCAGAGGATCATCGATCGCAAGGAAAGACCATGTTCTTACCTTTTGTCCGCAGTCTTTGGTATATCCCGTCAACAAATGCGTTGCAATCTTTGCCAAAGGTCCAAGACGATATGATCCAACACAGGTGACGAGTCAGATGAGTTTGGAATGCGATTTGGAGGTATAATGGAAGGTCGTCGCGCCTTGCGGTCTGCAATAACTGCACCAGATGTGAACCTATAGTCTCCGTAGCACCGTCCAGCACACTCTGCTGCCTTGGCATCGATTCCAGAGCGTCAAGCGTCAAGACGCTCGTAATGTGGTCAGCCATAAAGGTAGAGGTGTGCTGTAACTCCGCGTTGAGTTTCTGTAACATCTGGATGACTTCCGAGTCCGAAAACGTATCTGCGGTGTTAAGAAAGAGCCTTGCGCCTTCTAGCTCCCTTGACAAAGTTCCGTACTGATGCTGAAGCTCCACGTTCTGAGAGGTAGCAATAGAAAGGTCTTGTCGGAGATTTTCGATATCCTCGCATGCAATCTCGAGTTCTTCTGCTTTCTTGGCCTCCGCACGCCTCCAATGATCAATTTCTGCAGTAAGAGCAAAGTCCCGGTCTCCTGAAGTTGGTGCTTGGCCGTCTTGTTCTTGGCCGTCAGACAACAGTCGCTCCCCCTCCTCGCCTATAACATGCTGGTTTAATGTTATGAAAAGAAAATAGTTGAGATGGTTCTCTTTGCCAAAAAGTGTTTTTCTGTACCTCGTGTCTTCGTGACCATTTGTTCTGGGGTGCGATGTAGTCGCTAGGCGAAATCACCAACGAGAGGATACTGAGAAGTACAACTGTGAGTATGATCACGATAATGATCAAGATGAGCGTTATGAGTTCCATCTTGGCAAAAGTGCTGCACGACTCGGCTGTCAAATCGATGTCCAAGACAACAGAACTCGCCGGTAGAATGGGTCGCTTGCACCGACAGTAATGGTTACGCGCCGAGTGGATGTTCTCCAGTAAACACGTTTCCCCAGGCTGGTATGCGCCTGCACTGCATGTGACTCGCTCGATCATCAAAGTTCGGCTCACTGTGGTACCCGTAAGTCCTACAGGCGACGACAGCGTTGTCACACGGTTCGCCATTCAAATAGTGATACAGCATGTGGCCCAGGAAGAAATTTCGGAGCAGTGGAAAGTCACAGTCGAGCAGTGATTATATTGAAAGTTGAGGCCTTCAATGAGGCCGAGGATTCCCACACTGGCACAGTGAGACCTCTTGAGGGTGCAGCGAGTAGCATTGCTATGTATGTACGTATACCACAGTATGTACTGCAAACGCGTGCGGGACCATACTTAATCACCAAGACTCTGATAGAGGGAAGAACAACTGTCCTCGACTCATCAACAAGCCAGAACTCAGAGCGACCCTATGCCTGTGAGACTAGGACAACAGACAACCAGCGAACAACATAAAATACTCCAAAGTACTCAGTCTGTATACGAAATAACCGCTGGAATCCTAGGAAGACACAAATTAGACAATGCATCCAGCGTGAACAAGGTTCACAAAGTCAGTACTCACCTTTGTTCTCCATTCTGGAAAGCGCGTCAGCAAAATGGCAAGCAGAGGGGATAATCCTCAACTTACCTTGGTCTTCCAGCCCAGCTCTGCCTGAAGCTCAGTGAACCCGAAGAATATAGTGACATGATAATCTAGTTGGTAGTAAACCTTGCCGGAAGATTTCATCACAACTAGATCCTTCGTTGCCTTGCTTAGGTCTGCGCGGATGGTAAACTCTATTGAGAAGGACGCTACAATACTACTGGTCAGAAGGAAAAACGAGTGTTGTAAACATGACTCGCATCGATCTTGATCCACCCATTTGGGGTCAGACAGATTACCTCGGTAGCACACGAAGCGCACAGTCTGCATACCAAAGTCCTTCGGATTATTTTCGGTAAGTGAAAAAGATTCACGGAATTCCATTTCCTCGCGAACTTGGGCTCCCTGTTGATGAGGACCGTCAATGATGGAATCTAGAAACTCACCCGAGAGAGAAATCTTACCTTACGAAGCTTCGAGTCGAAGTATCCCGGAACGTAGTATTTTCCCGCAGGATCCTTTTCCCAGAGGGCCTTCCTATCGATGTGCTGCTCGTCATTTTCCTTGACAGGGAGTGCACAGACTACGCCGTATGTTGCACGTGCAACTCGAGAGGCGACCCGATGATTGTCACGGTCAACATGGGATAAGACGGCCCCGTTCGGGACAACCTTGCTGCTACAGAGATATCAGTAAAATATGTGGCATTCCCGATATGCACACACATGTAGCTATCGGGACGACAAGCTTTGATGTTCCTGGTCTGGAAATATGATTGGATCCGAGACCACAACCAATCATTTGTGGACAGTCCACCAACAAGAAATGCCGCCTGGAAATAGAGATTAGAGATAGGTGTGACGAGCTGATTCGCAACGTAAAACTCACCGTGATTGGTATCGTGGCATGCTTCTGCTGTTGCTCAAATGCGCTGATGATTGCATCTACAGAATCATTGAACAAACCAGTCGCTTCCTCTCTGGAGTCAGATGATCAGCGATAGAAATCAAGCATGCAACGAAGACCTACCCCGATAACCTCAGCTTTCCAGCAGAAATGCCGTATTTCGAATTAGTGTAGCGACGGCCAGCGACCCTAACGTAAGCCGGTTCTTGATCAGTCTTGATGATGAGTTTCGTGGATTGGTCGAATTCGCGAGTAAATTCAGATATTTCTTCGTCACTGGAGTGCTCCCAGCCTTGCAGCTTTCCTGTTGGGTGTTTCTCAGGCCAATCAATGACAAGGTCGAGGGAACTAGCCACCAACTTTGCAACAGCACCCTAGCCCGGCGAGTAACGAACACGGAACCTTGCAGTCGACCTAGATACAGTACAGATGAACGAGCTGAGTTTAGGGGTGGGAGATAGGAGATGGCTGCATACACTCCGCTGGGGCGATTTCTTCACAGGAGATCGGGTTGGATGTCACCGAAAACATGCTTAAATCGATGGTCCCACCACCAGCATCGATAACAACGACCCCCTCAGGAGCACTCTGATCAGCTGACCAGACATTGGAAAGGTTCGGGACGCAAAAGTGAAGGCTTGCTTCCCCTTCCGATAGCATATGGACACGAGATCGTCCTTCGGGAGTACTGGGAACGAGGCCAGCTTCCTCGATGGCCCGACGGTATAGTTGATGTTGTATACCTTCCCAGCCATTTGGAAGCGTGAAAATATACTCGATGGAGTCCGTGATCAACGACCAGGCTAGTGCGCGATGACGTTCCTGAATATATTTCTTAGCGCACTGGAAGAGATACTTGATGAAATCTGTGAGAACGTTGACTGCAGAACTTCCAGCCGGGAGGGGAGGTAGTTCATCATCTGGATTTATGGAGGAGGAAAAATACTTTGGGCGAAGGTAAAGCTTCCACCTGGATTTTACGAGAAGTATGATTCTATCAACCTCAAGCGACCGGTAACTCGAGTACTTACCACTCGGCTTTCGTCCATCCCTCTGCTAGCGCAGTTTGTATTACGCTCTCTGCGAGCACCTCGGCGCCAGCAGCCTTGAATACACCATCCTTGTCATAGTACAACAGAGATGGTATTTTGGCATCACTTTGGACTAGTTCCTGCGTCGGGAATCTATGCCAAACTGAGACAAGACGTAAAAAAAAAAAGAACTGAAATGAAGAACTTGCCTTGTAACTCCAAGGATCTCAGGAACCCGACCTGGCTCAAGGATACAGTAAGAGATTCCGCTGTAGGTTGTGCCAATGTCAAACCCCATAACGAGTTTGGTTGTAGGACCAGCGTAAGGTTTCAGGTCGTGCATGATTTGTTAGACAACTAAGCAGGAGAAAGTTGGTAACGAAGGGTGCATGGTGCGATCGCAATAAAAGTACCATAGTAGGACACAAATTTTTGAGGTTGGCACAGGGTGGTGAACGAGAAGCATTGGGACAGCCTCATGGCGCCAATCGAATGGAGTACATCGATATCTACCCGATATGATATTAACTCTGCACAAAACCTGATCATCCGATGGGCCCTTTAAATGCAATTAATGCTGATTAGGCATCACAGAAGAACCCACCCTGTACCCTTCTAAAAAAAAAAATTTCTCTTCAGACCCTCTGCCCCAACTATGGCCGAGCATTGACATGTGACATGTCAGGTATACCGTGATGGTAACTCAAGCTGGAAGTAAGTATCCGAGTTCCAGTGGAGGATGTGCGGAGGGTGGGGAACGTGTTTTTGAGCATTCCTCAGAAGTTGTGCCGGTCGGGGATTTCCGAGACTGGTACTGGCAAGCCCCGTCCCGGAACGGTTGCGTCGAGATCGTCAAACTACTGCCAATGGAATATGGTATCCCTTTCACAGCGTAGTCTTGGAAAGCTTTAGTTAAGTGCGGTGCTGACTACGATGGCACTATCGTCTATTCAACAACACTATTGCTACGTTCTGCGGGTATGGCATGAAACACTGGCGGAGAGGATGATAATTCCGTATCCAGGACTCCAGCGATCACAGCGATGAAACGCATACGTCGCCACAATCCAGGCGCGACGAGGACGCCAGGGACAGGCTGAAGAAGCTGCAAGACAATCCAGATCGTCAGCAAAGCGCAGAGAGAAGGGTGATGGAAAATCCATCCCTTGGGCGACCAAGAGCCGAAAAATGACCTAGGCAGTGAAGTGGCCGCACCGAACAACGTACCCACCTATCTGGAGTGCCATAGGAACGACAAGAACCAACGCGTCGACGAAACGAACGCACTAAGTCGAGATAAGCGACCAGAAGGAGATGGAAGTGAGGTGGACATACCAGGAGACATTGCGTGCACTACATGTGACGCACACACACCAGACAGTCCCGCCAACCTCCCGGAGGTCCTCAGGAGTAATGCGAACGATGCTGACGCACATATGAGCGCGGCAGAGGTCGAGGTCGAGGTCACCTCGAGGGGGAGAGGAAGTACAACCCAGCTGTGAAGATCAACATCGGGCGGCGAGAAGAGCGCGATAGACTAGAAGCCCCAGGACCCGAGACGCGAGACGGCAAGAGACGGTGTCGAAACGAAGGCGTGGAGAGCCCAGGAGGGCAGGAGGTAGTCCCGGTGGAATTGAGAAACATCGAGCTTGAAGCGCAGCACCAGACGGAGAATAAATGAGTCGAATACGATTTGGGAGAGGAGGGTAGAAGGACCGAGCAACGATGAACGTACGCTGCGGCTCAAGACGAGTCAAGATGTCACTAGCATTGCTAGCTGAGCAGGAGGGTCAGCACTGGTGAGGTACGCAAAGCGCAAATGTACGCAGCGGTGTCATCACACCATTCCCAGACAGCCCCAACACCATCCGAGCCCTCCACGTGCTTGAGGACAAATCAAAACGCGAAAGCAGTCAGTCAGAGGCTCAGAGCCAAAATTATACGGTCGCATGAAGATCAATCCGGATGCCCCACGTCCGAACACGGCTTTGGGGGCGTGGACTCGGAAAGACTCACGTCGCGTTGATGCAGGACATACTTTTGTTCCCCATTTTGTGGAGCTGGAAGAAATCATGTACGAGGAAATGACATTGAACAGGACGAAGAATCCCAAAGACTCTCCAAGCCCGCTGTCTACAACCACACATCTAACATCTGCGTTTTAACCCTATTAGCGTCCAAGAAAATTACAATATATGTGAAACTCACAAGGTTGAGATGGATCATCAAGCGTCAGAACAAGGTCATAGTCAATCATCGATGCGTATCACCAACAGCGGGTCTTGACAAGTAACACTTTTTATCCCACGCTTCCGAAAGACGAATGAACCATCTCTGGCCAGCCGCCGTGGCCTGATATACGGAAGAAATTTGATGACATTCGATACAGACAGATATATACAATTGAATGGAACTCGAATCAAAGACACATTTAGACACTGAAAGTAGTCAAAAGCCTAGCATTCGACCTAATAGCATTCCAGGAAGGATTCAAGAATAACCTTCGTTCTCACCACCATCAACGTTTCCTTCTTTCCGGATTCCAGCTGCATCCGCTTCGTAAGCCCCAGATGAGTTGAGCAAACCACCTTCTGGCCTTTTGCCGCTCTACGAGGAGTTTTGTCGTTATCATCCACGTCCTCTTCCATTGTATCCTCCTCAAAGATCTGAGGGGGATGGGCAGCCAAAACTGCGAAGTCACTCGACACAACCTCCCCGATCATCTTACCAAATTTCACGGCCAGAGAGATGATGCCCGATACTTTGTTTTTGAACTTGGACGAAAGCTTTGATTTGGCGTCGGAAGCAGAGACGGCGCAACCAGCTACAAGAACAATGTCGGACAGGCCCTCCACCACAGCCTCGATAAGGATGTCGCTGTCACTAGTAGAATTGTGCGCGATATAGGCACGCGTAAGGGACCGCCAACGGCCAGATACCGTTTGTGTCTCTGTTCAAGCAATTTCAGAACAACAGTACATGTGTTGAAACTAGTTTCTTACCTTTTATTTGCATTCGATCGTATATCTCACTGATGAAATCGTTATGTTCTTTCTCGAGGGTCCACGAGGATATGATCCAGCTCAAGTGATCGGAAAGATAAGCCTGGAACGCAATTTGAAGATACAGAGCCAGTTCGTCTGTCGGCTCCAAGCAACCAGCCAGGGCTTGACCAATCGAGTCGGAAACCCTCGCCTTTGCAGAGACTAGTTCTTTGGTCACCTTCGCGTGCGGCTGGAATCCTTCGAGCATGAAGTCGGCGATGATTGTTGTGCTATGGTGGACCTCTGCGTTCAGCTTCTGCAGCGCCTGAATAATCACTGTGTCCGCATAATTGTCCGCACTGGTGACGAAGGGTTGCACGTCGTCTAATTGAGTCTGGGCGGACTTGAGTGCCGTTAAGTGTTTCTCATGCTCATCTTTCAGCGCGACGAGTCGGCTTTCCAGGGCCGTGACCTCTTTGTCTCTGTTTGCGAGCTCAGTTGCTAGGTTTTGCGCTCGCTCCTTGTCGACGCGCATCCAGCCATCGACTATACTGGCGAGATCGGGGAGGGCGACATTATCTGCTGCATTGGTGAGGTCTGGTTTATCCGTTGTTCACTAACTCTGCTCAAGTGGCGTACTTACCATCTGGAGTGGGCTCCTTCATAGTCGGAGTAGCCAGCAACTTGCGCCAAATTTCCTCCAATTCTGCACGAGCGCGCCTGAGCTTCTCCAATCTAGCAGAGTCTGCGCCCTTCCATTGCTCGAGCTGGTCTTTGAGAGTGGCGACCATGTGATCCCTATCTTCTCCAAGGGCCAAGGCGTCGTGGAGTTGCTGACGAAGAGAGTCCAGCTGCGTCAACTGTACTTCGCAACGCTGCTGGAACTCGGTGAGGTGGGAAGATGAAGTGGACAAGTCGCGGTGGAACTGCTTTAGTTTCTCGTCTGCGATTACCAACTCTTCCGCTTTCGCAGCATCTGAAAGCTTCCACTGGTCAATTTGGGAAGTAAGGTTCGCTGACTCCGATGCGTGGCGCTGCTGGTCTTCGAGGGTTTGAGCGGATGATACGGCTAGATCGTGGCGAAGCTGCTCGAGGACGTTCGATACCGCGGCCAGTTCCTTTGCTCTATCAGTGGCCGAACGCTCCCAGTCCTCGCTTCTAGAGGTGAGTTCAGTTAACTCCGTCGTGTGGCGCTTGTGGTCCTCGACAATCTGATTGGTAGATGCCACTAGGTCGCATTGGAGCTTGTCGAGCTCCTTGCGTACCATTGTGAGCTCCTCCGCTTTGCCGGCGTCTGAAAGTTTCCAGTGCTCGATCTGAGCTTTGAGAGCGGTAACCGCGCGATCTTTATTGCCACTGAGGGACGTTATGGTTTCTAACTGCCCGTGAAGAGAGTCAAGTTGCGCTGACTGTGTCTTGTTGCGTTGCTCGAGCTCGATGATGAGAGAAGACGACATAGATTGGTCCCGTTCGAGCCGCATGATCGTTTCACGAGTGGCGGCAAGTTCTGCAGATTTGGTGGTATCTGAACGTTTCCACTCCTCAAGCTTAAAAGTATACTCGGCTGACACTGTCGTGTAGCGTTGTTGCACATCGGCGATCTGAGTGGCGGACGTAGCCAGGTTGGAACGGAGCTGCTCAAGGTCACGGTGCGCAGTGCTTAGTTTCTCCACCTTTGCAGCATCCGACCGTTTCCACTCTTCCACCTGGGCAGTAAGCTCCGCTGACTTCGCCGCATGACGCTCTTGGTTCGCGATCAAATCGCGACGCAGCTGCTCGAGATCGTGGCGAGTGGCGATGAGTTCCTCCGCTTGAGCAGCGTCTTTGAGTTTCAACTGCTCAATTTCAGCGATGTGAGTGGCGATCATGCCATTTTTCTCTTCTATAGATGATGACGCGGCCTGGAGTACTTCATGGAGAGAGTTAAGCTTCGCCGACGATCGCTCGATCCTTTCGTGCGCCAACGTGAGCTCCTTGGCTTTGGTGACCGTTGAGCACATCATTCCTCGAACTCGAACGTGAACTCACCTGAATCTGCCGCATGGTGCTGCTGGTCAAGACGAAGCTGGTGGAGGTCTCTGCGTGCGATATCGAGTTCCTCTGATTGTGTCTCGTTACGCCGCTCGAGCTGGTCGATTCTCTCGTACGCCGAAGAAAGCTCCTGTGTTTTGCTGACATCTGAACGCTCCCACTCCTCGAACTTGGAAGCGAGCTCGGCTATCTCTGTCGCGTGGAGCTTCTCATTCTCCTGTGTCTGCGTCAATGACGTGGATAGTGCGTGCCGGGCCTGATCGAGCTCATTGCGCGTGACGGTCAGTTCCTCTCCTTTGTTAATGTCGGCAAGTTTCCGCTGTTCAATTTCGGCGGAGAGGTTGGCCACATCGCAATCTCTTTCTTTGCCATACGACGAAGCCTTCTCATACTGCGCACGGAGAGAATCGATAGTCGCCGAAAGCTTCAGAATTTGTTGGTCGAGTTCGGTGATGCGTGAAGAGGAGGTGGTATTGAGTTGCTGAAGCTGCGCAAATTGCTCCCGCACATCGATGAGCTCTTGCACTTTGGCAGCATCTGATCCCTTCCACTTTTCCATTCTGGAAGTAAGGTCCGCCGACTCTGTCGCATGCCGCCGTTGCTCCTCGGCAATCTGATCCATGGACGCAGCCAGACCGCGACGGAACTCATCAAGTTCCTTGCGTAATCCGATGATCTCTGCTGCCTTGCGACCGTCTGCTCGCTTCCATTTCGCGATTTGTTCGTTCAGGGTGGCGACCGCACGATCTCGGTCCTTTCCAACTGATGACATGGCCGCAAGCTGCTCGCGGAGAGAGCCGAGTTCTGCTGACCGACTTTTGTCATGTTGCTCGAATTCGATGATGCGTGAAGAGGAGGTAGACTGCTGGTTCTCTAAGGACGCAATTTTCTCACGTGCCGTGGCGAGATCCTGAGCTTTGGTGCTATTCGAACGCTTCAGCTCCTCGAGCTCGGAGGCGAGCGCAGCTGACTCTGTCGCGTGGCGTCGCTGAGCATCGGCGATCTGAGTGATGGACGCAGCCAGGTTGGAACGGAGCTGCTCGAGGTCGTTCCCAGTGGTGACGAACTCTTCGGTTTGAGCAGTGTATTTGGATTGCCACTTTTCGATTTCAATATTCTGAGTGGCGATGATGCAATCTTTTTCTTCCATAGATGATGATGTGACTTGGAATCGATCACGAAGAGAGTCGAGTTCTGTCGATAATCGGTTGATCCTCTCGAGTGCCGACGCGAGCTCCTTGGCTTTGGAGACGTTTGAGCACATCTACTCCCCCAGCTCGAACGTGAACTCACCTGACTCCTCCACATAGTGCTTGCCATTAGTGACGTCAAGACGGAACCGGTCGAGGTCCTTCTGCGCGATACCGAGTTCCGCTGTCTTCGTCTCGATTTCCGCAGTAAGTTGGACGATCGTGAGATCTTTGTGGACATCATTGGATGACACGACCTTGAGTTCTTCGCGGAGAGAGGTGAGCTCCGCCGACAAGATCTCGCAACACTGCTGAAGCTCCGAGACAAGGGAAGACGAGGTAGACATGTCATTCCGGAGCTGCTCGAGTTGATGACGCGCAACGGCGAGTTCGTCTGCTTTGGTAGCGCATGAATGCTCCCACTCCTCTACTCGATAGGTAAGCTCGGCTGACTCCGTTGCGTGACTCTGTTGGTCCTTGGCGATCTGATCGACGGATGCGGCTAAGTCGCGACGAAGCTGGTCGAGTTCCTTGCGGAGTACAATGAGTTCCTCTGCTTTACCGGCATCTGCTCTTTTCCATTGCTCAATTTGAGCGTTGAGCTTGGAAACAGTAAGATCTCTGTCTCCACTGAGCGATGCCACGGCTTCTAATTGCTCGCGAAGAGAGTGAAGTTGTGCTGATTGCGTCTCGTTACGCTGCTCGAGTTCGATGATGAAAGAGGATGAAGTATATTGGTTGTGGTCAAGCTCCTTGATTTTCTCATGTGCCGAGGCAAGCTGCTGTGCTGTTGTGACGTTTGAATAATATTCACCCTAAAAAGCTTGACAGTGAACTTACCTGCCTCCGCCGCACGGCACAGCCGGTCGTTGACGGTTTCGGTTAGGTCTAGACGGAGCTGATCGAGGTCCTTGCATGCAACATTGAGTTGTTCGGTCTTCGTAGCGTCCGAATCCTTCCATTGCTCGATTTCGGCGTTCAGATTGAATATCGTGCGATCTTTTTCATCGCTGCAGGATGACACAACTCGGAACCGTTCACGGAGAGAACTGAGCTTCCTCGACAGCGTCTGATCATGTTGCTCAAGTTCGGTGATACGGGAAGATGAGATTGACAACTCATGTCCAAGTCGCTCAAGCTGTTCGTTCGTAATAGCGAGCTCTTCCGCTTTGGCAGCATCTGAACCTTTCCACTCCTCGACCTCGGCAGTAAGCTTAGCTGACAGTGCCATGTGGCGTTCCTGGTCGTCAACGATATGGGCGGACGACACAGCTAGGTCGCGACGGAGCTGGTCAATGCTCTCTTGTGCGGTGGTGAGCTCTTTTGCCGCAGCGTCGGCTTTGGAGGATATGATAGCTACTTCCTTGCGAAGTTGCCCGAGGTCCTGGCGCGCAACAATGAGTTCCTCCACTTTAGCGCCGTCTGCGAGTTTCCAATGCTCGATCTGCTTGTTAAGGGTAGCCACAGTGCGATCCCTGTCTCCATTAAGTGACGACATAGCCTCGAGTTGGTCTTGGAGGAAGTGAAGTTGCATAGACAGTGTATCATTACGCTGCTGGAGCTCCAGGATGAGAGAGGAAGACGTGGACTCGTTGTGCTCGAGTTGCTCAATTTTGCCGTACGCCGAGGAGAGCTCCTGGGCTTTGCTGACGTCTGAACGCTCCCATTCCTCGAGCTTGGAAACAAGCTCAGCAGTCTCTACCTCATGGCCCCTCTGGTCCTCTTGTGCCTGTGTCAATGACGTGGATAGGGCATGCCGGACTTGATCGAGTTCATTACGTGTGACGGTCAGTTCCTCCCCTCTGGCGACATCTGCAAGTTTCCATTGCCCGATTTCAGCGGAGAGATTGGCCACGATGCGATCTCTTTCCTCGCCGTACGACGAAGCGGTCTCGCACTGCGCACGGAGAGAATTGAGGGTCGCCGAAAGCGTCTGATTTTGTTCGTCGAGCTCGGCGATGCGTGAAGAAGAGGTGAAACTAACTTGCTGAAGCTGCGCAAATTGCTCCCGCACATCGATGAGCTCTTGCACTTTGGCAGCATCTGATCCCTTCCACTTTTCCATTCTGGAAGTAAGGTCCGCCGACTCTGTCGCATGTCGCCGTTGCTCCTCGGCAATCTGATCCATGGACGCAGCCAGACCGCGACGGAGCTCATCAAGTTCCTTGCGCAATCCGATGATCTCTGCTGCCTTGCGACCGTCTGCCCGCTTCCACTTCGCGATTTGCTCATTCAGGGTGGCGACCGCACGATCTCGGTCCTTTCCAACTGATGACATGGCCGCGAGCTGCTCGCGGAGAGAGCCGAGTTCTGCTGACCGACTTTTGTCATGTTGCTCGAGTTCGATGATGCGTGAAGAGGAGGTAGACTGCTGGTTCTCTAAGGACGCGATTTTCTCACGTGCCGTGGCGAGATCCTGAGCTTTGGTGCTATTCGAACGCTCCAACTCCTCGAGCTCGGAGGCGAACGCAGCTGACTCTGTCGTGTGGCGTCGCTGAGCATCGGCGATCTGAGTGATGGACGCAGCCAGGTTGGAACGGAGTTGCTCGAGGTCCCGATGCGCCGCACTCAGTTTCTCTGCCTTTGCAGCGTCTGTCCGTTTCCACTCCTCCACCCGGGCGGTAAGCTCCGCTGAGGTCGCCACGTGACGCTCTTGGTTCGTGATCGAATCGCGGCGCAACTGCTCGAGGTCGTTGCAAGTGGCGATGAGTTCCTCTACTTGAGCAGCGACTTTGTGTTTCAACTGCTCGATTTCAGCGATGTGAGTGGCGATTATGCCATCTTTCTCTTCGATAGATGACAACGCGACCTGGAATCGATTACGGAGGGAGCTAAGTTTCTTAGCTAACTGCTGGGTTTTCTCTTGCGCTTCGGAGAGTTCCTTTGCTTTTGAGATGCCTGAGCAAGTCTACTCCTCAAGAATGAACACGAACTTACCTAACTCCGCAGCATGGCGTTGTTCAAGGGCGATATCTAGACGGACCCGGTCAACGTCCCTAAGCGCAGCGTCAAGTTCCTCCATCTTCGCAACATCCAATTGCTTGCATTCCTTGATTTTGGCAGCGAGACTGGCAATCGTACGATCCTTGTCGTCGCCGCTCGAAGAAACGACCTGGAGTCGCTCACGGATAGAGGTGAGCTCGGTCGACAGCATTTCATCTTGCTGCTGGAGCTTGGTGACGAGAGACGATGAGGTGGATAGGTCGTGCTGAAGTTGCTGAAGTTGCTCGTGAACGGCGGCGAGCTCCTTTGCTTTAGTGGCCTCTGAAAGCCCACACTCTTCGACTTGGGAGATGAGCTTCATTGATTCCGCTTCGTGATGTTGCCTGTCTTTCAGAGCCTGATCTGCAGACGCGGTTAGGTCACGACAGAGCTGGTCAAGATCCTTGCGTAATGCGATGATTTCCTCGGCCTTGGCGTGGTCTGCTAGCTTCCAACAGTCAATCTGTTCGTTGAGGGAAGCGACCGTGTGATCCCTGTTCTCACTCAGCGACGAGATGGCTGCTAGCTGCTTGCGTAAAGAATCGAGCTCCATCGACTGTGTCTTGTCGTGCTGCTCGAGCTCAATGATGCGTGAAGACGCTGTGGCCAGCTCGTGCTGGAACTCGGTGATATTCGCACGCGCACTGGCAAGCTCTTTTGATTTGACAGCGTCTGAACATTCCCACTCCTTGAGACCGTTGCGCGCGGAAGTGAGTTCTTGCGCTGTAATACGTAGCTCGGAGGATGCAGCATCAAGTTCGCCACGAAGCCGCTCAAGGTCTTTGGAAGTCGTCTCAAGCTCCCCAATTTTGGTGGCACCCAACCGCTTCCATTCCTCGACCTCGGACGCGAGAGAGGATACATCTTGGTGTTTGTGGGTCAACTCGTCCCGAAGCTGGTCACGTAGAGAACCGAGTTCTCCGTTTTCTTCGCGCATGGCAAGAATTGTACGATCCCTTTCATCAATCACGGATGCCTTGGCTTGGAGTTCATTGCGCGCTAAGGCGAGTTCGTGCTCAAGTTTTTCAATCTGAATGGACGCGATGGAAAGGTCTGGGCTAGCACGGTTCCACTGCTCAACGTCATCTTCAAGGGACCCGTTATTCGTGAATTGAGTATCGTCAGGTTGGGGTCTCCGGGGAAGGTTCCTTTCTCGATAGAATGACGTCTTCCTCTGAACTCCTACTTCAGCCAGTGACCCCCACTCGCGTCGCTGTTGGCGGAGAGTAGTTGGAAAGGAAATGGAGGGTCCGTCTTGCTCCCCGACTGGGGTAATGGTCCGCTCATATCGCTATTGGAGAACGATTCTCATCAGCCAACATTCCACCGGAATCCATGTCTCGTTACCTCATCGATGTGAACCTCGGCTTCTTCTATCGGTATCTTGGTAGCACTCGTGGATTCAGAATCGTGATTTAGATCGAGTGTTGACTGTTCTGTAGTTTCCGGTGGTGCTGGCTGACGCTGGAAAGTGGATTAGAATATTGTCCTTATCCACGATGTGCCTGTTCGCATACCTGGTAAGCTTTTCTTGGTTGTTTCGATTCCCCGTCAAACGTGTCGCCCAGGGACGACGAAGGAAACAGGGACGTGAGGCGGAGCATACCCGCAAACGTAACGGCGCCTGGAAGAGTGAGTATTACTAGGAAGCTTTTTGCAAGCGGAAGATTGGTGACGCACTCTATGCGACAAGAATATGTACAAACTATTGATCTACCGAGAACATTCTAGTGAGCAGGCTATATATCAGAAATATGGTTGATATCCACGCACGCAATCCCTGTGAATATGTGGTGGGAATATGGGCTGAGGGCTCGACATTGGCGCTAATCGCAGGGTGGTGGTGAACCATTCATCATTGCATATCGAACCCCATACACGAGGCACTGAGTCTTCAACACGATGCTGATCAGATGTGGACTTGACAGGAAGTTTCCCTGTGATTATCTGCGAGCGCCTGGAGATAGCCACAGCCATATGTAGCAGGATTGCAAAACGAACCCCTGCCGAATAGCTCCCCGCCTAACCAGACGTTTTCGATGTGACAACTCAGTGTGCCACTGTCAACCCAAGCATCCCCGCTCAGAGAATAGCTGGGAAGTGGGTTAAATGTTGGAATGAACCGTCATTCGAAAAAACAATGAATCACCTAAGTGACACTGACGCCTTCGGGCTGCGCCTCATGAAAGTCGCTGTGGCGCTTCACCTGGACGATAACAGCTAGTGACTCGGCAGAACTAGCATACCGTCACCACGTGTGTGCGAGATCTCCAGTGTGTTTGATGAGCTGCAAAAATTTAACACAAGGTTTGGTTCAAAGCCTCCGACGAGTCGCGAAAATGGAAGATCGAAAAAATCTGATCGAATCATACTTGCAGCATGTATTATTGACAATTCAACACAGCCCGCCAGGACGAGCGTCAAAAGGCTGTTCAGGAAGTGTGATTTGGCCGCGAAGCTGAACGCTCTGAATTCAATGAGAACTTCTAGAATCTATATGAGAGTCAGTTGTACCGGAACCCCCGGAAACTTCCAGCAGTTCCACGCATAGAAGAAGCTCCTTACTCCGCCGCTCCTGACACAGCCGCAACAGAAAAGCCCACTGAGTCCCAACGTACAGCGGTATGGAAGTCCCTGGATGAGAGCTTCAAGTTTTGCAGGCTCGAAACCGCTGCCTATCCCGCCCCTTCACCTGTCCCTGTGTGTACTGATACTATCCTACTGGAGCCCGACCCCAATCCAATCCGATACGACGTCAGTAACGGGTAGTAGTGTAAGTATGGATCCGAGAATAGGCTTTACGCCCATGGTTCGGGCGTAAATGAATCTCAGGGTTTTGACACCACTGGCACCATGTAATTTCCTAAGATGATCTAAATGACACAGATGATTCCAAAATATTAAAAGGTACAAATCAATCCCTAGTATCGTACTAATCAGAGACAATGGATCCCTTCTGAACGGCTGGTTTCCTTGCTGTTACTGGCCCATCAGTGAAATATAACCTTGTTCGAACGTTTATGTAAACCTTGCCCGGTGACAGTGGATCCCGGCCGTATCCAATGTATCATGCCACCTTCCATCATCCATCAAGTTCATTTCCAACGGCTAGACTCAGCCTACGAGTATACCGGTGGGCCGGGAGGGATTTGTCCCGACCAAGATATTAAATGAAGATAGGTAAGCGCATACTTGCTGCCCGTTCATCACGCTGAACCCTACATAGATATCGAAGCATGTTCAGTATGTACTAGTTCTCACCACGGTGTTTTTTCTAGGGAAATACTGGCCACACAGGAAATTCGAGTCTACCACGTGGATG
This sequence comes from Chiua virens, assembly GCA_019787685.1. NCBI lineage: Eukaryota > Fungi > Basidiomycota > Agaricomycetes > Boletales > Boletaceae > Chiua > Chiua virens. Next base: position 215,293 of record JAHNUO010000037.1, read on the forward strand.
CCTCATTTTCTTATTGCTGTAGAATGGTCCGCCAGAGGGACGTGCTCACATGAAGATGAGCCTTTTAAGCATGCTCGTCCCCATCCCTGTCGGACATTCGCCAGTCAGAATGTCACATCCAACACCTCCTTCAAATTCGTACCGGTGTGAAACCTGCCAAAGTAGATCCGCCTACCAAAGAAACCTGGTAGTCTTTATTGATGGGACGTCCAACAAACCCGGTGACGACAAGGTGACTTTTGCGTGCATCACGATGCTCCGTAGTTGATTAGTTTGTGGACAGGATACGAATGTCTGCAAATTGTCAGACGACGTCGCGTCCTCCCTGGAAGACAGCTCTGAGGTCGAGCAGCAAACAGAATACTGGAAGGGCATAGGTGCACATTATACCAACAATTTATCTCTACCAAGCTGGGTGAGCAAGAAGATCACTAGCGGACTTGAAATGGCATTCGCTCGGTTCGTCGTCTTTATATGTTAACCAATTGGTCCTAAGTTATTACTATAGGAATGTCGCGGAGAATGTGAAGAAAGCGTACAGTTGGTTAGTACAACGATACCAGAAGGGAGATCAGATATACTTGTTTGGTACGCTCAGTTCGCGACCAGCTCTACCGGGTGGTAACTTTTGCAGGTTTCTCTCGAGGTGCATATCAAGTGCGGGCACTTGCGAGTATGATTCATGAGGTGAGCATGCATAGGATCGTCCTATTCCAGCCAGGCATTGAATCACGCTTATATAAATAGGTCGGTTTGGTGAAGACAGAAGGAAAGTGTGAAACGTCAGCATCTCCATCGCCGTGTCCTGGAAGTCTTACGACTCAACTTGTAATAGAGCCTATGAGCTTTACAGTTCTATCGATTTCTATAAGCCTCACGCACGGTCATCGATAACCCGATTCAAGACTGAGTCTTGTTGGCCGAGCGTGAGGGTCCATTTCATTGGGGTCTGGTGTGTCTATTATTTTAATCGTACTTCTGATGGTGCACTGAGCTGATTTGACCAGGGACACGGTATCATCTTTAGGTCTTATCAAAAAAGACGTACATGTCACTGCCTCCGCTTCGGTAACAAACGCGTGCCATTTCCGACACGCGCTTGCCCTCGATGAACTTCGAGTAAAGTTCCTACCGGAGTACTTCGGGGAGATGAACGCTCATCATAGTAATGTACGAACTGCCAGACTCCCCGTCAGCGATGTTAAAGAAGTCTGGTTTGTGGGGAACCATTCTAATATGTGCGTTACATATCAAGTTATGCATGAGATGATCCTGATGCAGTAGGGTCCAGTGGCGGGTCCAATTTTGCACAGGATTCAACGGTAGCTTACCATGTGATGGAGAACTCCGGAACCTCCATCGGCCGCGCTGGTGACGTGCCACTTGAGTGGATAAAAAGAGAAGCCGCCGCTAATGGTTTAGTTTTCAAGTCACTGGCAAACGAGGCTGTCTGGTACCCGCAGGAAGTTGAGCTCGGTAGAAAGAAGTCAATGACATTTGGGTGGAAAATTCTTGAAGTGTTTCCCATTCGTCACCAAGTGTCCTTCAGTGGCACTGGTAAACATAAGTGGAGGTAACATCATCTTCTCGTGTATTTGTTTTGATTTTGATTGTTTGTAGATGGCATCTGTGTCGTCCTCGATCAGTCATTCCTAGCCAGCAAATCCACCCTTCTGTTTTTTCTGCAGATGTATATACGCCCCGGGCCACTTTAGGAAATGGCACCCGTAACTCGATCATTTTACGGAAACCCTCAGGCCGACTAGACACGACTGTACCATTGGATGAAAGAGCAAGGACAAATTTGTTGGAGGCACTGCTTAGAGATGAGCAAACGACGCTTGATTCTCTTGAAAAGGTGTTAATCCTTATTGATTCCAGTAAGTTGCATCCTCCGTCAACCCATCGTTCACTGACATTCGATACTTTAGTGAACTATGAAGCTCCAGATAACGGGGAGGCCCCACCAAAACCGAGGCCGCAGTGGAAATTATCAGGCTTCCAGGGTGGAGCTTTTGCCGAATATGCCCTCACCGTCATCAATGACGCGACTTGTAGGTTGTCATTCAGTCCTTGATGCCCCGCATTGATTCTGTACCTCCCCCGCAATAGCTCAAGGTGATGTTTCCGAAGAGTCGCTGAACGGTGTAAGAAACACACTTTGCACCATTTTGCAGTCTTCTCCCGATCACCTAGAACTCACTCGAGCTCTCTATGTTCTGCGATTCTCGGCAAAACATTCAAAACTCCGACAGCGTTTTGTTGATGACGATGTGACTAGAGCTCTGATGGTTGCACTGGAACAGACCGCCAAAAGTCCCAGGAAGATCTTATTCCCGCTCGTGATAGACAGTCTATGTTACTTCATTGCCGACGGTGCGTCATGATCAATACGGTGCAGCATATAAGTTTATCCTTTCTCAGAGAGATTAAGTCGCGGTGTCATCAACCGGTTTTATGCTACATCAGATGAGACCGAGACCACCCAAACAAGAATCTCGTTGGCATTGGACGTGAAGGGTAATGGTGTGCTATTGGTCATGTACGCTGTTGATTCACATGCTCATCGTAGTACCCGTCCACTTGATGGCGACTCTCAAGATGATTGCTAGTCTTGCTCAACATCGCCCGGGTAAATGTCTTTTATACCGCTACCGTATCATTCATTCAACGCTTCGACAGACCTTTGCAATGAGTTCAGGCCCAAGCTTTACGAGCTAGCGAAAAGCGCGAGAGACGGGGTTGGTTCTGCGGCTGTAAAGGCTTTAGTTACAATGAACGCACAGCGTGAGTCGTAACTTTACTTCCGTAGTGCTTTCCTGATCAGTGGTGCGCACAAGAAGTTACCCAAGATGTCTACATCTGCAACACTCTAGGCTACCTCGATGACATTCTCCCTCCGTTAGACGTTGAGATTGTTGGTTCCGTTTCATCAGACAACATTGCTGAGTTGCCTAGTATCCTTCAAGTCAATGGTAAGTACGACGCATCGCACGCATCCATGTTATGGTTAATTTGTGTCCCACTCAGGGGCACTTAACGAGGACTTCATACGCGAACTTCTATCAACTGTCCAATCGCGCAATGTTCGTGAACGCATGGCAGCGACCTTCACATTACTAAAACTGTGCAGAAGTGAGTTTCAGAGAGCCCTCGTTGACGTAGTTGAACATGGATGAGCTAGACGCGATGGTTCGGGAATTTTGCACACGGAACGATGTACTGGACATTTTCGTGAAGCAACTGGAACGAAAAAAGACCTCACTGCTGGCGGCGTATGCGTTAAGGAAGTGCTTGGAGTACAGTAAGTCTAGGTTTCCCATTCGTTTGCGCATCACTCAACCAAGAGATGGACTAGATATGTGTACGTCCGACCACTGCTTGCGCGCGGCACCTGTTCTCGTCTCCATGCTCGAGAAAAACTGGTTTGACGATGCAATTGGACGAGTGGAAGGCTGCGAGATTTTCCGTGGCCTCATGACGTCTGGTATGTATTTTTCAGCTCAAGCTTATGGTTTCGAACCTTGAATTAACAATGCCCTGGGTAGCCGACCTACGGAAAGACGTCATTGAATCTGACATCGTTCTCGCTCTGATAAGAATGCTCGCTGGTGGTGAACGCCATCAGACCCGCACGAGCTTGATATGCATCAATATCCTTGGTATGTTCGCTGGCCGTATTTGCATCTGCGTGATTACTTGACTTGTTCATACATGAACCAGATCAGAAGCCCCCACTCGATCTGAAACAATATGTGGGGGATAGCATCGCAAACTTGCAGGACCAGGACAAAGACGTTCGAATGAAAGGCGTCAAGGTCATTTCCGCACTGGCACAGACAGGTAGGACTTCGCATCATGCATTATCCATGGAAGAACCGCTGACGAATCTGCCAGCGGCCGGTGAGCGGGCGATAAAAGAACGCTTGAACAATATATTAGGAATTCTGTCCCAGGAATCTCGAACCCTATCACGTTCCCAAATAGTTGGTGTTCCTTCTGTATTATACAACTTGGCCAAGAATGGTGCGTTCGGTCCCACCTCTACATATGAGAAGTAGTGACTTTACACCTTTCAAACTAGAAACTCTCCGCGAGCTTATCAGAGACTCTCAGGAGTTCACTGATTGGAAAAATCGCCGTCATAACAGCATTTCTGATCCCCAGCATCGAGCGACTCTGAGGAACTGAAGAATATATTAAGTAGTCATGGTGTACGTATCCCTAGATGCAGTCCGCGCAGTAACTTACTGAGGTACACATATCTAGCCTAGTTTCGTGCATCTAGCTAGTTTCAGGTTGTGTTGACCACTGACCTGTTGAATATCTGCCTTCTGTACGGTGTCGCGACGTTTGTTGTATACATAACTTGGAGCCAATCAATTCGTTGTATTACTACTCGTGATGCGTGACGATCCGTCAACAGAGTACTATCATACACGAAACAAGACAATATTGGTCTGACTTCGGGGTGTGAATGGATGGAAGCGTAGTCGTCACGGCAGGATTGTTGTCGACAACGAGCCGCTCACTGATATCGGTGCCAAGACTCGCCGCCCGCCAGAGACGTTTACGAAGGCCCGAGAGCAATGGCCGACGGACTGAAAGAGTTGATTTGGTGTGCAGATGCTATTAGTACTATATGGGAAGCAAGTTCCCATGAACTCGGCGAAGACAACTGGCAATGACTTGTTGGAGATGTCGGAGAACTAGTGAAGAAGTGATCCACATCCACGCGTTGCACGAAGCCACGGCGTAAATATGATCGAGCAATTGAACTCGAGTATTTTACGTATGTAAAGTTATTGCTATGTTCCTCGATATTGATCGAGGGTGAAAGTTGGTAAATATGTAACTATTACTTATAAGACATTAAATTTACTTAAGGAAAGCTGAGGTCGTTTGGTTCACAACCTAACGAACTGTCTATGGAGTCCAGCTCAGAAACTAAGTATACCGACACGAATGAGTCAGTGCCTCGATTCCTCCTCCACGACGAGAAATGATTCCAACAGGACTTTCGTCTTCAGGACTGTCATCCACTGTTTCTCTCCTTGATCCCACAACGTTCCCACAGGGACTTGTTTGCTTAACCCCAGGTGGGTTGCGCACAGGACTTTTCCCTCGACCACAACTTGACCGCCGTCCGTATCCTCCATGATGTTATCCACAAACTTCTCTCCAGGCTGAACTATGAAGATTTCATAGTCACTTGAGATAACATCGTCGAAGATCTTGTTGAGGCGTCCAGCAAGTTCCACGAGCGATACTATTTTCTCCCTGAAGCTAGACGTAATCTTCGATATGATGTCAGATCGAGGAGCGGTACAACCTGTAACCAATAGGATGTCTGAAAGGTCTTTGATGATTCGCTTGATTAGGGATTCGGGGTGCGTGATGTAATTTTGATTGATGTGGCCGCGCGTAAGCACACGCCAGCGACCAGAAACGGCTTGAGGTTCTATCAGACACGTCTCTTCTCGTGAGATAAAAGCAAACACTTCATTTTTAAGGCCCTCACCTGATTTACACACTCTTTCATATATACCAGCAATGAACGTGTTGCTTTGTGATCTAAGGGTCCACGAGGATATCGTCTGACAAAGTTCGGACGCGAGGTAAGCTTGGAATGCGATTTGGAGCAACATAGGGATTTCCTCCGACATTCCTGCTCCCAGGGCATCCACCAAGACATGACCAATGCGCTTTGAAAACCTCTGCGCGGTGGAGGCCAGTTCGTTCGCCGTGACGTTCCGGAACTTGAAGTCGTCCACCAGGCAGTCGGCCATATATGTCGTATTCTGCTGTAATTCCGCATTCAGTCTCTGAAGAGCTCGGATAACATCGAAGTCGGAAGATTTGTCCGCAGTATTAAGGAAACTGTTTGAGCTTTCTAGGTCTCTCGATTGGGCCTCGCAACGCTTCTGCATTTCGCGGAGCTCACACCGAAGCTCTTTGATTTCCTCCGACTCTCGAGCGGTTTGACTATGTATTGCTGAAACGCTCCTAACATCGGACTTCCGTTGATTACCCTGATCAGGAACGGGAGGGAGGCTCTTCTCTGGTACGTGGTGGAAACCTTTGTCTTCGGACGGTATGTTTTCCAAAGAGCGGGACCCGTTGAGAACCGAGCGGTCTAATGGGGACGGTGATGCTGGGACTACCCTTCGTGCAAACTGCTGCAGTATCTTTGAATATTTGGGCGTCTGGGAACGGTGGGTATGGAAAGGGGTTGCAAGAGTCGTTGCGCGCTTTGGGATAACGCGTGGCTGCAGCGTGGCATTCTGAAAGATAAAGCCTTAGTGTTGCGTCCGCCGTAAAAATAATCGCTTGCTACCTTAGATGTATCAGACACGTCGGCCGCCATTTGTACAACAACATCCGCGTCGCAGTGCTGCTGGATAGCAGTGTTGTCTCTGGATGTGGAAGCTACTGAAAAGAGGACATCATCGTTGACGATCGGGGTAGTGATTTTATCCTTTTCAAGCGCTGTCTGGCCGACTACCTGGACCTCGGGTGACGCGTGTCGCTCGTTTATGCGGGAATCTGGGTTCGGCTGCAGATAAAGATTTAAAAAAAATAAGATTGCATTCTTGCCCTCTGAGCAGGCTGGTTGACGTACCGTGGTATCCCCCACTTCCTCAGTCTTCTTCGATTCGCAGCTGCTAGATCTGTCAGGCTCAGCATACGCTACTCCGCTTTTCACAGGTAGAAAGCTCTACCTTGGCTGGGACCTTGGTTGCGAAGACTGATCTCGGCGTACGGAGGTGAAACGACGACCATATGTTTTCAGTGTCTTCCATCGGCGCTTGCTTTCTTTTACTCCAACGCTTGCGTCAGCGGGAGATGAACTTTGGGCCTGCTTTTCAATAGAGTTCGAGGACGGCGTATGACCAAAGTAGCGTGTCTGTACCTTGAGACAATCAGTTAAGTTATTGGATTCCCTTTCCGCTTCCCAACGCACATCAAAGGCAGTGTTGCTAGAACTGGGGACTACTACTCCTTCACGATTAGCCGCGAGGTTCTCAGTTAGGTTGGGGATTCGGTCCTGTTTCATTGCATGCTGGATTACTGGGTTAACGTTAACTCCGGACAAGACACACGAGTCATCTATCCCGAGTGCGTCGTCAGACGGGCACACATTGGACTGCAAGTATGTGAAGAGATACTCAGATGAGTTTGATCTTGCACTCTGCGCGAGCTCGTTGACGTACGGTTATATCTATTGGTTTCTTTTTCTTCAATTTCTGGCCCACACGTTCGGTTGAAGCCATTCCGCTATCCGAAGGGATAGGATCCTGCCTGCGTCGTAATGAGCGTCTGACCCTCACGGACATCTTTCTGAAAAAAGTCGTCGCCTCTCTGGACTAAGATAAGTAACGCCTGCAGTCGGATTTCTTGGAAGACATACATTCTTTGAGAACCGGGCGAGTCGGTGGATGGGATAGGTGGTAACATGAGCATCTCAGCTGCGTGCCTTCGTATTCGGGTGCGGAGTGCAGGAAGGGAGTGTAAGAGTTGAACGAGGAGCGAACTCGAGGCCAGCCTAAGTATGTAGTCACGCCGGAAATTCTGGTTCTTTCAAATTTCCGAGTCTCATACACATGCAACGATGATTGCGCTGACTATTATACTAGTCCGAGTCGAGGTGTCTGGAGCCTTGTGGCCTCAAACGGCCATGATGCTCACAATACAAGGAAGTTGAACGTCGAACCATTGGACTGTGACAGTCTGCGCAGCAAGTCACTAAGACTCTCAGATCTATGTGCATAGGTTCAAGCCCACTACGCTCACTGTTCAAAGTACCCAAACCATCATGTCAAGCCTTCACGTTTCAAGCCCAACATGGGAGGCGGGTATAAGTCGTCAAAGAGTGCTCCAACTTGAAGAGTCCGAGCTCCGCTGACCGGATCATGGCAAGCACGCCTTGTCCGCATTTTTACACACAAAATTTCCGTAATACAGTAAATAATGTTTATCAATGTTTTGTTCCAGCCGGGGATAAACGTTGGTCCTGAATTAATACGGAACATCCCGCACTACCGCGCGCCAGCCGCCAGGGAAAAGTCAGGAAGCGTGATAATCATCTACAGTCCTTTACAATCCAATTTTTTAAAATTTGTAGGTTGTCTGTAAACCCTTATAATACTGCAGAGTGGATTATCACGCTCCTGAACTTTCCCTGATGGGCCGGCGTAGAAGAGCCTGCTCACCAGTCAATAAAACTCTCAATCAGGGTTCATCGAATCTCACAACCTGAGTACGGTACGTTGCGGGCACGCTGCAATAGATAGTGCAATATGATGATAGCGGACTCATCCAGGGTCATGGCGAGACCTGTGCAACATGCACGCCTTGCACGCATTCCATCAACGAGTCATCAAATAATGTTCGACTCATGGAAGGTATGTATCGAAGTGCGGCAGCTACCGGACATATTTGACCATTGTTACCGCAGCACTTCTAACGAGCGCTGGAGTATGTGCGTGAACAGCCTTGCAATCTGGCACGACGCATGGCAGTGGGTGCTTATGTTCACCTCATCCGATACCATCAAATCGCGCACAAGGAACAATCTTTCCCTTCCCATATAGACACACGGATGGGGCGAGGACTTCTTGAGGGCTGATACCTACTTCGTCTGAGAATATTATGCTTTCATTGCAACTCAGAACTTTCGTCCAGTTTACTAAAGTAACGGGTGCTGACAGTGATGGAGCGCGTCGATATCATGTGGAGATTATGCACGCGAAGAACACTTTCCCAAGAGTTAGACGTTAGGCTGCTGAGAGAGACGAGCGGCTGCGCCGTCGCTTTCTTCTCTTCGAGGTACAAGTCTGGTTTACTTATTTGTAGCATAACTTACATAATGTCCATTTTGACAGCGATCGATCAGTTCGCCAGCAGCTCCTCAGCTATATTTTCAGCAGGTCATTGCTCCATATCTGGCTCCTGGGCAGAGGGTTTCAAGAAGAACGTAGAACCCTGAGCGCTTTTTCGAATCCTAAGACAAACGAAAAAGGGCAAGTTCTCATTACTTGATCAGGATTAATCACAGAAGGCTGGCCGCATCAGCACAATCGGACACCTCTGTGGGATCGATATCAGATCGGTGGGCTGTGAATGTCTTGCGTTGATCAGCGAGATCAGCAGCCCATTGCGCAGATGCGGCTGAACGCTTCGCATTCACCATCCTGTAGCGGTCCGTGAATTTCCGTGCGATGCGGTACTTTTATTGCGAGTGCCCTATCGACTCTCCACCCGCACTCCTCCCACCTAACAAACCATGCGCGACCTTCAAGTGTATATTGGCTCTAGTAAACTCGTCATAGCATTTGACATTGGTACAACGTTCAGCGGTATCTCGTATTGTATCCTCGAACCAGGAAAAGTCCCTGAGATTCTTGGCGTCACCAGGCAAGCTCTCCTTTTGGTTTGCGCTACCGTTTCTCACTCTCCTTAGGTTTCCTGCGCAAGAACTGGTCCGTGGCGACGCTAAAGTTCCATCTCTCTTGTACTATGACAAGCACGGTAGTTTCAAAGCTGCCGGCGCTGAGGTGCTCGCAGAAGGCAAGATACAAACTGCATTGGAGGAAGAATGGACCAAGGCCGAATGGTTCGTTTTCGATTGCATTGAGGTATTTAGTCTCAATCGTACTTATCAATGAAATCCAGGTGGAAGCTTCACCTCCGCCCGAAACATTTAGCCTCCTCCATCAATCCAAAAGACGATCTCCCCCCACTCCCGACCGGGAAAACTGCCGTCCATGTACTAGCAGATTTTATCAAATATCTCTTCGAGTGCGCAAAGACCTACATCAAGGAGCACCATCTTGTATTCACCTGGTCATCCTTCGAGAACTCCATCGAGTATATTTTTACTCATCCAAACGGCTGGGAGGGTATACAACAGCAGATGTACCGTCGGGCAATCGAGCACGCTGGACTCATTCCCTGCACACCTGAGGGACGGTCACGTGTCCACATGCTGACGGAAGGGGAAGCAAGTCTTCACTTCTGTGTCCCAAATCTTCTCAATGCAGATACGGATGATCAAACCGGTCCCCAAGGAGTAGTCATCATCGATGCCGGTGGCGGGACGGTTGACTTGAGCATGTTTTCGATGAAGTCCAACCCGGTCACCTGTGAGGAAATCGCTCCAGCTGAGTGTACGCAGCCGTCGACGGGTATCGAAAACCTGCTCATTCTTCCATCCATTTCTAGGTCGATTGCAAGGTTCGGTCTTTGTTACACGACGGGCTCAGACTCTTTTGGAAAGTTAGTCACTTATCCCTTTTTTCTGTGAGTGAACCTGAAAAACCCACACAGAGAAGTTGGATGGTTGGGATCATTCCAGCGATGATGAGATAGCCGAATTTGCCCGCGAATTTGACCGATCGACAAAGCTGATCGTCAAAAGTGATCAAGAACCGGCTTTCGTTAGGGTCGCCGGCCTTCGCTACAATAATGCGAAACATGGTATCAAGTTTGGAAAGCTGAAATTATCGGGGTATAATTTTAATCGCTTTTCTTCTCTCTACGGTTGGTCTGACTCCATCACTCCAGTGAAGAAGCCACTGGCTTGTTCGATGATTCTGTCGACGCCATCATTAACGCCTTTGAGCAACAGGAGAAGTATGCTACGATCCCCATTACCGTAGGTTTTGTCCTCCTGAAATTAATCATTGTATTTATCTTTATCTCTAGGTGGCATTTCTCGTGGGTGGGCTTTCAACAAACGATTGGCTGTGGTCTCGTCTCCAGTCATACTTCGAGGTTAAGAAGATCAAGATTTGTCGACCGGACAATCACATGTATGTGCTTGATTGGTGCCACCTGAAATAGGTTTGTTGATGTCTCTCGCAGCAATAAGGCGGTAGCCAATGGGGCGGTTTTATCCCACATCGACCGTGAACACCATCTGATCGCCTTGCGTGTCGCACGCGCCACATATGGCGTGGTCTGTGCGCTTCCCGTCAAGGAAGATGACGAGGAGCACGCTCGTAGGAAGGCCCTCTGGGAACAAGATCCTACAGGAGATCGTTATGTTCCAGGGTTCTTTGAGGCAAAACTTCGTAAAGTAGGATCCTTCAATGAGTGAATGCGCGATGATAACAGCGGACTGATATCATGGACAGGGCGAACAGGTCAACGAGGATATGGAGTTTCGGGAATCGTTTTCGCTTACAGAAAACGATCCGAAAGACTTTGGCATGCAGACTGTGCGCCTAGTGTGTCATAGAGGTACGGAATTGGCTCCGAAGTGGGTAGACCAAGATCGCCGTGAGTCCTGCAACATGTACTTCATTGTCTTCGTTCTGATGGTCAGCCAGCATCCTTCTCCGTGTTCTGTACTATTCAGGCGGACCTAAGCAAGGCGACAAAAGATTTGGTCAAGAGGACAGCTTTCGACCAGGTTTATTATCAACTAGATTACGCTGTCATTGTATACTTCGGCTTCACAGAACTTAAAGCGGAGCTAGGCTGGAAGACGAGGGTGAGTTAGCGTTTTGTACCGCTTGCTTCGTACTGTTGCCGACCCATACCGTTTTTAGCGAGGGGAAGAAAGGTGAGGATCAGCAAATTTAGCTTTCCGCACTATCTAACACACACATCAGAGTTCCAGCAACTGTCTCGTTTGAAGAATGAATGCTGTCGTGTTTCCCTGTTTCCAGTGTGAATACCTTTGTTGTCTGTGCTGCTCCTTCAGTGTTATTTGGGTTTTTGCCCTGACTCCGAGTCATCGGTTATGTACCCACCAGAGTTTATAGCACTAGTACTGTTACATATTCCTGGGCCCAGCTTTTCAGAAGTGGGGAGGGCACGTTAAATTCTATGATCTTCTATCAACGATGCTGTATCAATGTTCTAGTAACAGTATCCTCTGACGCTCGCAGGCTCTATGTAAACCGAGCTCAGTGGGTAGATACAAATATCGTAGACTCGTAGTGATACGGGTAGGAGAGCACTTGCCACTGTTGCCAGCAGCTTCGCAATAGATGTATTGCAAGGCCATGGTATGATGATGCATGATGCATGCATGGCTCATTCGATGGCAACTTCGATGATCGACAACTCCTTTCTCGCACCTATCTTGTACATATCGATATCATCTGGGAAAATTCTGTTACCCTCTGCCCAAACATCGTTCCCTCACCTGGGACCGCCAGTAAGACCGCTCATTGTCGACCAAGCCATCAGCAGCATTCCCGATTCGGAGCTTACCGTGACGCACTCTACAGAATTCACCAAATCTCAACATTTATTATGTCAAGCACTCTACAGCATGTGTACGCAACCAACCTACAACAGAAGTATGGTTACCCTCTGCGCAACCCGTCGCCAGGGGTAGGGCTTGATGAACCATACAAGAGTGAAGGTCTCCAGATTGGCGATATTGGCCATGTTGATGAGCAGGGGGAATTCATCCTGCTTTTCAACATAGAATTTCCTCCTCGAGGGTATGCACAATGGAAATATAGTCACAAGCCACCCCCATCGACGGCACCCTTTCCCAAGGATTCGGAGGTCCTTGCAGAACCACTATCCCATGATCCCGAGCAGCCCAACTTGAAATGGCAATCTCCCGGGAACTCGAGCCTCACCGGCACCCACAACCCCTTTATGCCAACTTTAAAACGGGGGCTCAACAACGAGACAGTCTTGAAAACTGGCGTCGACGAGAACTTGGAAGAGTTGAGTTACTTTCAGATCCGAAGACACACTGGAGAGTCTGACTAGTAAGCATTACAGCATTGGTAGTAACCAGTGGCAGTCGAACCAGAGTTACAAGTTCACAGCCACCTCCAAGACAGGCGCCGTACTCATTCTCCCAGATGGTGCTAAATTATTCGAGCTCGAGAGCAAGTATTTGAAAGATCTTCGGAGCCATGTAACGAAATATGCACTTGACTGGTGCAGGTATGCTAGAGCAGAATCCCTCTATCTGATTACTGCCGTGTATAAGACGAAACGTTGGACCCTGGGATCATTTGATGCTCAGGGTGATTCGATTGGTGGAGAAATCCTCGTCGATTTCCGCGACAATGGATACACATGGCGCTCTGCCAAGTTTAACGTGGATAACCAACAAGGACCAAAAGAAAATCTCTACCTCAATCAAGCTGTCTTCATAAAAGGTTTCAAGATGTTAGTGAGACGCGGACAGCTTTTTATGGACCACCAATTGGCTCCAATCCCCGAGCGATGGTTTGCCCGCCTCCTCAACCATATGCGGCAGAAGGCTCGAAAGTTAATACCCGAACCAAGTGAGTCACTGGCTGTGTCCGGGTCGTCATGTTGAGAGCTGAGTACTTGAATCGACCCCATGACCCAACCAGGTTTAAGGCTCACATACATTCCAGCACTCAATTTCTCCCAGGTGTGTCTGTCGGCAATTCCTTCATGTCCAAAGACTAAGCTATCCTTTAGCCGAGCCATCCTTCAGATATTATAAATGATGTACTGTTAGACAAGGTTCGCATGATTGATCTCGTTTTCATGGACTGAATTGAAGTTTTATTCAGAAGCCTGAAGCTGAGATCGCCGTCACACATGATAATAACTGGATCGAGATGCTCGAAAATGTATTTTTTTCGCGCCTGTGTCAGATATTCTATTGACATGCACCCAGGGATTACTGCCTGCAGGCCTGAAGGAAGGGGGTCTTCTCCGAGAGTTTATAGAAACAAAACATGCCTGGGGTTTGGACTCTGAAAATCGTAAGTACTTTGTTGATGTTTTCGTTGAATGTTTCTGAGTAATTCTTGCCAGATACCGTTTATTTGCAAAGTGCTTTGTGGGTAGTCTCTTGCTAATCCCGAAGGCTTGACCTACTGACCAACCTGTGCTGACAGTGATCGCAACACCGACTGCGAACTTGAGCAAGCTGATGGCCGTTACAAGCCAGGCGGAGAACGTCAGTCGTCCCCTTACTATGCTGAGGATGTAAATCTCGAACGTGAACGTGAGCGAACCGACGAATCCGAAGCTCGTGAGGAGGATTCACGCCTCGTCATCACAAGTATATATTACGTTTGTCTAACCCTGTAGTGATGTCCTAATACTCGCAGGTATGCGGCTTGAAAACTTTGTTATGGATCACATCGACGCCGGTGTGTGCGTGCTTATTCAATTTGGGACTGCGATGAGGAGAACCGAGAATAAGCCGTGTGCGAACGTCATTGAATGGGAAGACGAGATCATGCTGTAGGTCCTTCCTCTTCCCTTTCTGTTAATTCGTACTCAAGATCACCACCACTCAAGGCCCTCGCACCAACCGGTCTATGTCACTGTTTGCGGTGCTTTTCAGTTGGGCTCAGCTCTGGGAACCCGTAAACTCTCCGAAAAACAGTTGATAAATGCCAGAGATCTGTCTCGTAGCACTGACAGTAAGCGTCACGATCCTTTTACTGCGCCTCGCATTCAAAGCTGGTATAGAACTCAGGCTCCTTTTTGGGAATGCCGAATCTCATTGCTCCCTTCTCATCACTCTGGAACGACATTTCACGTATTGTGAAACCCATTTCAGTTACGAAGTAAGTTGTCACTCACGCATAGAGATAATCACTTGTCCCTAACAAGACGTGGTCTATTAGGAGAAATCTGTTTTCGTTGATCAGACAATTCATGGGCTGGAGGTTTTCTACTCTCACCAGATCAATCGTCAGATGGATGCTCTCGAAAGCGCCCTTGAACACTTCCGAGATGCCCTAGCGCAATGTGGACCTGACCCCGCTCGTCGCGCCACCGCACAGTTCAATCTCGCCACCTCAGAGTTCATCAAGTGTCAGGCTAAAGGGACTTATTCTGAGCTTGACTCGCCCATCAGCCGCTACCGAGAAGCACTCAGGTTACGATGTGATGGTCACCCTGATCGACCGGCTACCCTGTTACTTCTGGCACAAGCTCTCTTGTCTCGTTGTGGGCAAGAGAATGGTATATCTGTCGCTGAGGAGATAAAGGAACTTTTAGCGGATGTTCCCCATGATAACAAACGTGATCGTCAGGCTGCAAACGCAGTAACAGCCACATGTCGATTTTACCAATCTATCGAATCTGGGGACCCGTCCGAAATAGATGGACTGCTCAGAGACTTGGAACGTGGTACCTATGCGCCTCCATATGGTTATTTTGACCAATCTCGCCTGTTGTACAAGCTTGGCACTGCGTTTTGGTGTCGATTTCAATCATCGGCACACCTGGGTGACCTAGAAAGGTCGATCGAACTAAACAAGGAGGCTTTGCAGCTCGTTCCGCTAGGGCATGATGACCGGAGGAGCATAGTCGATTGTCTGGGAAACTCACTCCTTTGCGCGCTTGAGGCGCACGAGGAGCTTGCGGATCTTGACATGTCGGCTGGCCTCGCAGGCCTCGGAAAGAAGGTCCTCACAAAGATCGGTGACACGTCGCACACAAACGGAGTTGAGGTGGCTTTGGAGGAGCTTCGGAAGCAGATAGAGCTAATGTCGGCTGCGGATGATACTCTCCAGGTTATCATCGCTCAGGATCCATCGCCGCGCATTCCTGAGGTCCAGAGCTTCATTGATGAGTGGGATCGTACAGAAGGTACACCAACCAAGTGCAAGAGAGAACTGGCGGTGTTACTGAGTTTCCTGGGAGGGGAAGGGGAGACAAAAATGGGCGAGGTACTTGAAGAGCTCAGTATTCAGTGGCCCTTCAAGGATCACAAGATCGCGGGTACGACGCGATCTCTTCAAGGTTCAATGCCGTACTTTTTTGGCGTTCTCGCAGCTCAATTGATTGCTGAGGCAATTGATGGTGGGGTAGGCTTGACCAGATGTTCGAGAAAGAATGCGAAAAGTCAATGATCACATTGTAGTAGTAATAAAACTCTCATGCGTGGTGAGTGTAAAGGAGAATGTACTTCATGAATTAGTAACTCGCATCATGGGCTCTGATTGACCTTGTGGTTCAATGCAGAATAGAAGCTAGGGAGTGTTGTTCTCACTACAACTACAGATGGACCACTGTGCATGATCGATGATTCCAAGTCACAGTTCATCTCGTCGGATCTCTCCGAGGCAAGCAACCTAGCTGCCCTCGCGCTTCAGGCCAACCGCCTCACCGGTCCATTCTATCACCCACTTCAATCATGCGCGATCTCCAAGTGTACACTGGTCCTAGTAAACTTATTATAGCATTTGACATCGGTACCACATTCAGTGGGATTTCATACTGCATCCTTGAGCCCGGAAAAGTCCCTGAGGTCATTGGCGTGACAAGGTGAGTTCTTTAGCTTGGCGCCGACTCTTTTTCATTGGGAACCACAGGTTCCCCGCATGGGAACTGGTCCGAGGTGACGCCAAAGTTCCATCTCTCTTGTATTATGACAAGCACGGGAATCTCAAAGCTGCCGGCGCTGAGGTGCTCACGGAAAGCATGATACAAGCTGCGTTAGAAGAGGAGTGGACGAAGGCCGAATGGTTCGTTGTTCATCGGCGCCGATGATCTGATAAAAACCATACTTAATCCATGAAACAGGTGGAAGCTTCACCTCCGCCCAAAACATCTAGTTTCCTCTATCACGGACGATGATTTGCCTCCACTTCCCCATGGGAAGACTGCTGTCGATGTTCTCACGGATTTCATCAAGTATCTCTTCCAGTGTGCCAAGACCTATATCAAGGAACATCATCTCGGATCTGCTTGGTCGTCCTTTGAGGACTCTATCGAATACATCTTCACTCATCCAAACGGCTGGGAGGGCGTACCACGGCAGCTATATCTTCGAGCAATCGAGAATACTGGCCTCATCCCCTGCGCGCCTGAGGGACTATCCCGTGTCCATATACTGACGGAAGGGGAAGCAAGTCTTCACTTCTGCGTCCCAAATCTTCTCAACGTAGATATGGATAATCAAGCCGACCCCCAAGGAGTAGTCATCATCGATGCCGGTGGCGGGACGGTTGACTTGAGCATGTTTTCGATGAAGTCCAACCCGGTCTTCTGCGAAGAGATCGCCCCCCCTGAATGTATGCAACCGTCGACATCTATCGAGATCTCGCTCATTTTCCCATCATTTTCTAGGTCGATTGCAAGGTTCAGTCTTGGTTACTCGACGGGCTCGGGCTCTTTTGGAAAGTTAGTGACTCATCCCTTGTTTCCTGTGAGTGAACCTGAAAAACCCACAGAGAAGTTGGAAGGCTGGGATCACTCCAGCGATGACGAGATAGCCGAATTTGCCCGCGAATTTGACCGATCGACAAAGCTGATCGTCAAAAGTGATCAAGAACCGGCTTTCGTTAGGGTCGCTGGCTATCGCTACAATAATGCGAAATATGGTATCAAGTTTGGAAAGCTGAAATTATCGGGGTAGGATTCCATTTGGGGTTTGTCCTGAACACGATTGTCCAACTTCGTATCCGCCAGCGAAGAAGCCACCAGTCTATTCAAAGAGTCTATCGACGCTATCATCGACGCGTTTGAGCGTCAGCAGAAATATGCTACGGTACCGATCACAGTGTGTTTTTTTTTTCGTCGGAATAGTTCGTCATGCTTATTCACACTCTTAGACGGTATTCTTGGTTGGGGGGTTGTCCACAAACCTCTGGGTGTGGTCTCAGCTCCAATCATGTTTCGAAGCTAAGAAGGTTAAAATTTGTCGTCCGGACAACCATATGTATGTTCTTGGTGGCATCTCTTCAGGTTCCGCTAACGTACATATAGCAATACTACAGTCGCGAGTGGAGCGGTTTTAACCTACGTTGACCGCAAGAATCATCTCGTTGGCAGAGACAACCACTGGAAGGGTGCATACTTACAACATACTGAGCTGCAACCTCTGGCGTCGTCAAACAAGGAGAAGGATCGCATCATTGCCTCGCTCACCACTGAGGTTGATCAGTGGAAGCGTGCGGATGCTCAGAAGGCGGAGCAGCTTGCGATCGCTCTTGAGCAGATCCAGAAGCTTCAGAAGGATTTGTCCATTTCGGCTTCTAAGCTGGCGGACCTTGAGGGTCGCTATGAGGCACAGTCTCACGAACTCAAGTCTACGCGCGAGCAGCTCCGAAAGTCCGAATCTCGGACCGAGGATATCCATAACTACTACGACAAGCAGCTGAGGGAGCTCAAGGTCGCCGTTGCGGAACGTCAGCCTCAGTTGTTTGAAGTACAACGGTTTGTTGCCTTGGCTGATGAATACGCGACAAGGATGATCACACAAATGCTGCAGAATATCAATACAGATATTCGGAGTAGCATTTCACTCGTGGCCGGCTATTTTTCCCGGGACTTCCAGCCGGTCGTGGGGCCGAGTGAAGAACAAACTTCTGCGGCACAAAGGGTGGCTAAAACGATAGGACAAATATTGGTGGACTCCCTAGGGAGCAGCAAATCGCGTGACGACGTGGTTTTGTATCTCACGATTGCACTCCGAGCCTACCTTACATACCGCGTACATTGGATCATTTCTTCATGGACCCTCGACAAAGGGTGGGATGTGGTTAACAAGGTTCTGGACGAGATATACGAACCATTGCAGAAAATAGGTAAAAAATGGAGTCGGAATCATGATCGACCTCTGCTAATGGTAGAAACAGAAAAGCCAACGGTGACCGGACGTTGGCGTTCACTCGCGCGCACCTATATCTCGTCCTCCAGTATCTGGGACCCGACAACCCTGATATCGACCACCGTCGAGGGGGTTTCTGATATTGTGGTAGCAGCCGGTTGTGCCACATCTACTTCTGTAGCAAACTCGAAGATTTCGTCAAGGTTCCGGCCCAGTATCTCGTTCATCATATCCACCGCTGTACAACTGCGTAAGATCGTTGGAAACGTGGTCTCAAGCGATTTCGAAACCATACCTGTTCTGCGTTCCCGTCCGATCTTTGATGCAACTACGATGGAAGTGGACGTGGTGGATGATAGCAAAGGTCAAGTGAAGAAAGCTGGAAAAGTAATGGGTCGTAGAGTGTTGTGCGTGACTTCTTTGGGGTTGACGAAGCGAGAGCTGTTGCCAGAATCGAATGAAGATACAATGACTTTGATCAAAGCGAAGATCTTTCTTGAATAATTAGGTCTAGGTTCCGCTTTTTATGTGACAGTTGCATTCCTCTCAGACGATCGTTGTACAGCTTTTTGCTTCGTGTTCCTCGCGGAGATTGCCAATGTACATGTTTCTAGTTCACGCAAGATCTAGAGAACACCCTTTTTGTAGCATTTACGAATATCACGGATGTAGCTACATTTCCAACGAGCCAGCATCTTCACAATTCGCAGTCCATGTCCTCAGCCTTGAGCGACGTTACGCTTCGAGTGACCGATACAGTAGTGAAGTTCTGATTCATTCCAAGGCGGAATTAAGGCAGTATTGCCCACAGACTGTCGAATGATCAGGGATGAATTGATGATGGACCAGGCAATTGCAGGTAACGTCTATATGGATGCAGGCCACCACCCCGTATTACACAATGACACGTATCTTTGTAGCGGGCTCTTTGAATGGTCCAACTGTCGCTGAAAAGCAAACCAGACCGGAGAAGTTGCTAACTATATGATGAACCTCCCTGTGAGCGACTATGGATGTTTCTGGAATCCGAGTTTTAACGAGGATATGCCCATTATCCAAGGGACATGCGGGCTGAACTGCAATGAGAATGTCGATGAGGCTGCACCAAAGTGAATGTTGTGGATGTAGGAGGCCACCGTCTTGGGATGATTGAGACTCTAGATGGAGGTGTTGACCGACGTCGAATTGTTGACACTTATTTGACAACGGTGGCGGTACCCGATGCACTGTAACGCCGAACCGAGCGTAGTCGTACTCGGGTCAACTTCAGTATACCACCACCATGGACAAGGAATACGATCCAGAGCCTGGTCTCAATAGCCAGGAGCCTGGAGAGCGCGTCGCTCTTCTCTTTGGTTCGCAACATGCCACTGAAGCTGACCAGGACGACGTTCGTCGTTCCAGTAGCCCAACATTCGCGGTGAAGCATCTCTTCGCGTCCTTTGCGGGGGGTATCGCTGCTTGTCTCGCCCTCCAACTTTCACTGTTCGGTACAAGGTGCTTTTCTACTCGTGACCAAACAATAAGCACAGTCACGTCGGGTTCAGACACGGCCGATGTCTTTGCCCCTCCGTGGGTTGGCTCGACCACCGTTCACAACTACCCACCTCCGTCGCCAACCAACGAATACCCTGATATGTTCCCCACCAAGTATGTATTTCTACGTTCATACATACGTTTTCTCCCAGTTGACTATGCTTTGCAGTGTTGGATACCCCGGAGGAACCCCGACTGGCGCAGAACCCGCCCTCATTGCTACCGCTCCTTCCCAACCTCTCCAAACAGGCGCTGCGCAACTCGTGGCTCCTGAATACTCCACTTTCCCAGGTCGACCTGAATCCCCGATACCCAACGATCGTCCCTTCAATCTCTTCCGCTCTTGGGGCAATCTCTCTCCTTGGTACAGCGTTCCACGCGGTGCGTTCGGCATTGACGAAGGCGCGGAACCTCCCGCGGAATGTGATATCAAGGGCGTACACATCTTGCACCGGCACGGGGCACGATACCCCACCGCATACGGTATCCATTTGTCTCATTCTTTTTTTGGAAGCGCCGTTTGGCTGATGGGTGAATCTGCAGCCAGCTACGGAGGTACGGCCTCACTGGCGCAGAGATTGCATGCAAGTGCCGCGGAGTGGGACGCGACTGGCAGGCTGGAATTCTTGAATGGCTGGTGGGTAATGATGGTTTACATACGTGTGTTTGCAGTTGATAGCGTACCCGAACAGGACATACAAGCTCGGTGAAGAAGGTCGGGGCGTTTGTTCTTGTATTTCGTCTTTCAAATCTGAACATGCGACTTACGACCACAGTCTTGACCCCTTTCGGAAGGCAACAGTTGTGTGAGTGCTCACTATCAACTCGTGTTCTCATCCTGGTTTTCATGTTCGTTTCTTTTCATTTATCCCTATGAACTGATGATTTATTTCATAGACGACCTCGGGGTCGCCATGAGGCTGAAATATGGGTTTTTGTTGGAGGTAGGCTGACTTCTCTTGAAGAGATATGGAGCCCTAACTGTGTCCAAGGACTTCACACTATATGACAAGTTACCCGTGTTCCGGACCGAGTCTCAGTAAGCGGTCGTTTTGGCATCGTTTCTACAGCTACTGACTCACCTGTCATATAAAGAAACCGTATGCTTGCTTCTGCAGTCAACTTTGCATTAGGCTTCTTTGGCTGGCCTCTCGATGGAAAATACGAGCAAGTTATCACGATCGAGGCATCTGGTGTAAGTCACTTGTCTTAGGTCCAGTATGCCGCCTGACATATTGTCTCGCCAGTTCAACAATACTCTTGCTCCCTACGATACCTGTCCTAACGCCGGTACCCATGGAAAAGCCGACCGTTCCTTGACCTATGTTAAGCAATGGGCCGGAATCTACCTCAAAGATGCACAGAAACGCTTGCAAGCTGACTTGCAGCCTACAGAAGGTGGGAAGGGATTTAGCTTGGAGATCGAGGATGCCTATAGGATGCAACAAATGTGTGCATACGAGGTATTGTTTTTCCTCTACAATCGTTTCGCGTCGACTGATGACGATCGCGTTCGAGACTGTTGCCCTTGGTTATTCCAAGTTCTGCGAGCTCTTCACAGAGGAAGAATGGGAAGGATTCAACTACGCGTCCGTGCTAGGCTTTTTAAAAAAATGCGCATACTCAAAATGTACCACATAGCCTCGATCTCTCTTTCTGGTACGACTCTGCCTTTGGCTCGCCTGTCGGACGTGTACAAGGCTTGGGATATGTCCAAGAGCTAATTTCACGCCTCACCCACACGCCAATCGAGACTCACAATTCTAGCACCAACGCGACCTTACATGCCAATGATATTACTTGGCCGCTCAACGATGTGCTTTATGTCGACGCGACACATGAAGTCGTCGTCCTCAACAGTATGTTGCACTTTCGTACTTTATGCTAGCACTGATCTCGTGCTATCTAAATAGTCTTGACGGCTTTGAACTTGACGACGCTCGCTGCGACCGGCCCACTCCCGGCTGACCACATCCCTCCCAACCGATCGTTTAGGTCTGCGGATTTGGCACCGTTTTCGACGAATGTGCAGTTTCAACGTGAGTTATTTGAATTCCGCCTTGGTCGGTGTCGGTACTGACACACATGCAGTCCTTTCGTGCCCGGCTTCGCAGGGCGAGGCACAGGCAGAGTCGTCCCATATCAGGATCGTCGTCAATGACGGACCAGTCCCACTCACTGGTATCGACGGCTGTCCTGAGTCGCCGTCTGGACTGTGTCCGCTGGAGACGTTTATCGCGGCGCAGCGAACAACGATCGAGGACGTCAATTGGGCCTGGGGGTGTCATGGGAACTGGGAGGTGCCGGAAGGCGATGTATGGGAGACGCTTGGGGGTTGGTATCCACCCAAGGAGTGAGATCTGGTCAAGAGGATCCGGACGTTCAAGGAGTGCTACACTTGTATATATTATTGTCGCTCTTTTAGTGCTTTCGTTCAAATTAGAAGTTTGAGGCGTCGTGTCTGTCTGAAAGACTGCCAGCGCGAATGTGGTACTAAGATTAAGTTATTATAGCACATCGACGAGCAATGCGCCGTCCAGGTAATCTTCCTTATCATAAATCCTCCGAGTCTTGTCCAATTTTTTAATTATTTTTCAGTTATACCGACGTTGGATGAAATCGTAAATATTTTGCCGTGTGTACTCGAGAGAACCATTGTCAGCACATGTGGCCTGCCACCCCACCCCCAGGGCCCAGGCCAATGCTTTGTAGCATGGAATGCGTAGAAGAATTGGCACTGTCACTGTCACGAAGCGCTCGAGATTGCGACCATTTTCGTCAACTTACTAGTAAGACCGCAGTATTCTACGACGCCTTAGCTAAAATATCATAGAAACAGAGTCCTGAATGGAGGTGATATGTCGTGTGTGGACATGTCACATCAGGAGAAACTAGTAAATTTGTCGGTCGAGGAACAACCTTCAGTGCCATCAATGAACGAATGGAGGAAAACAGTGACGACGGGTGGAAAATGTTGAACATCTCTGACCATAACTCTCCGAGCCAAAGTCGATGGGATGAAGGATGCCGTTATGATACCACACCAAAAGGTAGCGCATCACTTCTACGACCTCAACACACCAGACAATCCTCCTTGAAACTAAGATTGTACATCGTCTTGTCCACCGTCTTTTCAATATTTTTCCAATCGGACCGGCGTTGGATGAATTCGTAAATATCCTGTTCGTGTGTGCGTCAGCGGCGGTGTGCGTGGGGGCAGTGAGGCATGGTCGATAGGCATCGACGACAGGAATACCCACCTCTGGTCGATATGCCCCACCATATCGTGTTACGTCCCTCACTATTTGTGCGAGGTCCTTGGCGTCCGCGACGACAAAGACGTGACCAACCATTTTGAGGTGATCAAAGTCAGCAGTGACGTTGGGTACCTATCAAAACCATGGTTCAAACGGTTAGCGACAAGTTCTCACAGGCAAGGACAAGTGGAAAGCGAGGAACGCTGTAACGCTACGGCCATGTTCACAGCTGAACTTTACCTTGTACGCACCTTGAGCGAGGCAATAAACGCATGATACGCGTTTAGGTCGGCGATCACTTGAAAGCCGCCGGTGAGTGAGATAATCTGGCGCTTGACGTGCTTGTGGAGTATCCTGTCATGTCATGACCGTATCAGCACGCGTGCGCAAAGGAGTCGAGGGACACCCACGTCAATAACCGAATGCCAACCTCTTGATAAAACACCTCAAGGACCTCCCTGCTTGTGCTTCCCTTGAGAAGTTTGCAGTGCACCTCGAGGCACCGGATCGCTTCGGTGCAGCCTGTCGTCGGACGGAGATCGAGCGGGGCGTCTTCAGGAGGGTAGTACGCCCGAGGTGGGGTCAATGTCTGAATGATATGGTCCACCTGTCCGCAGGACGTCGTGAGTCACAGACGGAGAAGAATGCCTCCAGACGAACCTGGGTCATGAGGACTTGTATGCCCGCGTTCAGCCCCGAGGCAACGCATTCATCGAGCGTGTTCTCGAATTTTTTCTTCTCCCGCACGACCACGTTCAAAAAGTCCGTCCTGTCAATATGGGGAGCCTGTTTCGACGCGCGACGTGAGTGTATTGATTCAAAAGACGCGTACTGTTATAATCGAGAGGTATGGACCAAACGCACCATTGCTTTGTCAAAGAATACCTGTACCATGCTCTGGATGGTATCTCCAATATGAACGAGCTCGAAGAATTGTAAGAGCGGTGAGACGCTCGTCGTGTCTTGATGTTCCGCAGGCTTGTATGATGACATGCGCTCAGTCGCGCTATGGCAGAGGCTTCAGCGACGAGGAAGAGCGAGGAGGGAATGATGGACTGGACTGACATTCCAAATCCCCACGAGATATGCCTTGCCCCAAGGGCACTCAACATCTCGCAAAAAGCCTCGTCAAGCGTCTCGCGCACGCGCGTCCCCGTCGCACCAGGGTACACGGCGAATGTCTCGAGGCGTTTTATTGCATCTCGGGCGGTGTGGATGAACTGCAGCGAGACGTCGAGTGAAAGCAACAGGTCGAGAGCCTCACCGGATGTCGACGTGCGCGGACCACTAGACGGCGTGGTGGAAGCGCGCGATGCTTTCACCATGGATCCCTGAACATCTTTGGTAGACGTCATTTTCGTACTCACAACGTCCGACGTCGAGCTGGTTCGCTTGGATAAACCGATATCAGAAACCTCGTTCTCGTGGGCCCGACTTTCTGCAAGGTCGCCCCATCCAGCTTCGTCTTCCACACCAACGCAGTCACTTCCTTCTCTGTCTCCTTCTGCATGTGCGTCTTCGTCTTCGTCCTCGCACACCTCAAACAGCGCCCCATTCTTTCCAAAGCTTTCATACCCATTTTCTGCGGGTGAATCCATCTCCGGGGCCGAACCGACGCCGGGAACACCATTTCCTCCCCACCGTTGGGGATTCAACATTGAAATTCCCTGAACGACGCCCGTGCCCACCGCTCCGACCCCAGTTCCGATTGCGGCACCCATACCCGTACCGATGGCACCCACAACATCCACGCCAGCACCAACGGCACGCGGGACAATAGTGACGGGGAGGAGAAGCATGTCAGTAAAGGACGCGAGTACGTTGCGTTTCATTTGTGCGGGATTTTGAGAGTCGAGGAAGCGTGCCTGGGGTTGAGAGGCTTGTGTTTGAGAGTTTGATCGACCATCGAGCACCATCTTGTGCAAAGAGGAGTGAGAAGGGACAGCAGAGAGCCGAAATTAAAAGTGAATATTCACCTTCGAGGATGTCGTGATCGAGACGGAACGTTCCCAGTCCTTGCAGATCAGTTCAAACGCACGTTTGAGTTCCTCCATCTCATCATCGAGGTAGTCGTCCATGTTGGGTTCAAACATTTTATAGCTGTTATTTGTGGTAGGAGCTGTGTCGCAGAGTAGGATAGAACGGATACGTACATGATGTCCTCGGCTTGCTCCACTTTGACTGCTCTTACCTCGCCCTCGCGTCCTCCGCTATCCATGCTTCCCGCAGAGACTATGAGGATGCCGTCGACAACCCTGAATGCCTCTCTAAAGCATGCGGCGGTTGCTGAGAGAAACAGGGGTATACTGAGCGTGCGTGCCCGCGAGAGCAATGAAGAAATGTACTCCGATAACTTGCGATAGCATATCAAACGTCATTGATGATGGTTGCAACAGTCGAATACGGGAATTCATGTCAGCGTAGTTCAACAGTTAACGAGGGGCACTTACCACGTCACTGGCAATTCTGTCCGCGAATGCGAGTAAGACACCTGACTCGCGCGGAAACACTCTAGAAGCCCTTGCCCCGTCTTGCTCTATGGCTGTCAGAATGCGGGTCATGAACTCATCCATAGCGGTGAAGTCGAGATGGTTATCCTTCCTAAATCCCAGTCAACACCAAAACGGGCGGAACAAGGACGGACGCACGTGAAGTTGGCAGACGAATCCCACTTTCCCTGCTCGTAAAACACCTCTCGCTTCTCCGCCCAAAGTTTGCCCATCTCCCACTCTTGTGCGGACCCGTCGAACTTGGTTGCCCGTTGGTTGATTCCATTCGTACAGATCGAGACCTCCCAGCTTGCACAGGCCACCTCTTTCATCCACACTTCGTCCCCTCGTGTATCCGCAGCATCGAATGCTGTCAGCAAGCTAGCATCGAACCTATCCAAGGAAGACTTGAGAGATGCGAGGCGGAGATCCCAGGTGGATATAGGCTTGACTGCGAGGGAGAGAAATCGTGCGAGAAGGTGCAGCAAGCGAGCTTGTGTGAGAAGAGTGGCAGGAGTGGCATCCGAGTGCAATGACAAACACGATATGAGCGATGCGAAAACGGCGTGTGGAGGTGCATTCGGGACGGGAACGAGGGGAAGCAAGAGCGTATGGGCTCGAATGTACTTTGCACGGAACGTCGGTGTAGGGTTTCCCGGAACATACGTGTCCGCGCTGCTCAGCGGCGCCGAGCTAGACAAGTCCAAGAGCGCCCGCGGTTGGGCAGAGGCAGAGGCAAAGTCGCCAAAGTCGTCGTCGTCGAGGGAGGAAACAGCGAGGGTCGCGGGGCCGTGCGCGGCATTGCCGTTCTGTTTTTCCTTTTCGGCTGTGGCTCTGGCGTCGAGCTCGTCGAGGATGGTGTCGAGCCCGAGTTTGTGGGCGGCGAGGTCGAGCCAACGTCGTTCCCAGACGATCTCGTCCCTCGCGACTCTGCTCGTTGCCCTGCTCGCCCTGGCATATCGTGCAATATCCGGGATCGGGAGGTGTGTCAATACCAACAGGTGCAAGTCAGTCGGTAGCCTCCCGATGGGCGGCGAGGGCGGTTTGGTCGCTGCGAGAACCGGTGCTGGTGCGCGTGTGCTCAAGTAGGCAGCCGAACGTCTCTTGGTAGTGGAAGGTAGTTTTACATGGTCCGTCGTCGTCGTCGCTTGGAACGATGCTGAGCGTTGATTCGAGTATAATTTTGTTGGCTCGAGCGTTGCGAACTTGTCCATCGCCTGACGCGTGCGCAGCCACTTTTCTTATCAACCATGTCCGATCTTCCTCCTCCTGGAACTGCCCCAGTCAAGGCCGAGTGTGTACAACACTTGTTATATTGATCGCTCTTGTTCAACGATCTACGCAGATTTCTACTCAACAATGTCGCTCGTCCGGTAGTCGACGACGACGCCGCAGAAGGATCCGCATCCCATACTGGGCACCCCAGAGTCGATCCCACCGCCGACGGCGACGCGAATCCAGGCGGTCGCAAGAAGCTAACCAAGCAGCAGAAGAAAGCCTACAGGGGTGCTAACAAGGGTCGACGATTCGGAAAAGTACGGGACGAGCTAGAGCTTTGCTGGCGCATCGCAAACGGAACAGTCTGCGAGCATGGTTCTGAGTGAGCTATCTCTGTCTGGGGCTCTTTTTTCCCTTGATATCCTTCTAGATGTCGGTTCACGCATGATATTCCTGCTTACCTCGCTGCAAAACCGAGAGATATCAGGCTCCCTCCACCAAGCAGCATCACCAATACCTCTCCCTTCGTCGTAACAGACACCGCGGACGATTCTACAGTCCAGTCATCGCTCGACTCCACTACTACCTGCCCAAGCTATGAAGAATCTGGTGAATGCCGTCTCGGGCTTAAATGTCGATTCCTTGGGGCACATGCACGCGTGGACGAGAACGGCGATGTCGTACTGACTACCAATGAAGAAAAAAAGTCCAGGGTTGCTCTCGCCGACTCAGAGCTCAACCAGGTCAGCGCAGAAGTTCTCAAGCTTCTTCGTCAAAACAAGGTGTCTCTCTAGTTTCTTGTTACTCCTTGTGTCGCTGAAACAGAAAATAGTACCCAAGACCTATCACAGACGCGTACCTGAACGAAATCGAAGCTGGGAGACAGCAGGACGGTCCGGATGGCGAAGCATTAGCTCCGGAACAACAAGAATCAGACATTCCTACCGGGATAGAGGAGATTGTGCTGAAGCGCACTGGCCAAACTTCCGATTCAAACGACATTCCCGACGTACCCATACGGTTTTCTGAGAAAACCCGATTGCATTGGACAGGGAAAACTTGTGAGCTACTTGTGTCGATTCCCACGCGATGCGTTCTAAGCTTATTAGATCTTGCACCTCTCACAACCGTTGGAAACTTGGTGGGTGGAACCCTTCGTTTTGGACCATCCTTTGAAAACGCCTCAGCCATTCCGGCGATTGTGCGTCACTCTCGGCGCTGATATAACGTGTGGAGAAAGTAAGGGTTCATTGGTTTCTCTTTGTTTGCTTCTCACCCCAGTACAAGTGGGCCTCGCCACCTCTTTTCTGGCGTCTTCTCGGGAAGAATGGTCCCTAGTCCGTCGACATCCCTCTGAAACTATCTTTGGTGTACAACTTGCAGGCAACAAGCCATCGACGATGGTCCCCATTGCAGAGGTCCTTGGTAGGGAATTTTCGAATGGTATCAATTTTGTAGATATCAATTGTGGATGTCCCATCGATCTCGTGTTTAAAACTGGCAGTGGATCTGCTCGTAAGTCATCCATCGCGTATCTGATCATTGTTGATGTACTGTACGCGTGCTCGCAGTCCTGGACGCACCAGCAAAATTAGGGAAAATTGTCGTCGGGATGAACAAGGCACTTGGTGAGATACCAGTGACGGTGAAGCTTCGCACAGGAGTCAAAGAGGGACGCAACACCGCACATAAGCTCATGCCTCGGTTGAGTTCCGAATGGGGTGTAGGCTGTATCACGGCAAGTTCGACGAATTGTCACCCTCCTTTTTCGCACTGACAAAACGTACGGACTCACAGCTACACGGACGCACTCGACAACAACGCTATACGAAATTGGCAGACTGGGATTACATCAAGCAATGCGTAGATGCCATTCGCTCACGCGAAGCGGATGAAGCACGTAAGCGCCCTTCCTCGGCGCAACATCGAATGACTGATACCCCTCTCTGTGTGGCCTTCAGTGACTCCCATTCCCATCTTTGGAGGCGGCGACTGTTTCTCCTCCCAAGATTACTGGGAAAAGGTCGATGCCTCCGGGGTAGACGGCATTATGATCGGACGCGGCGCGCTCATTAAGCCATGGCTATTCACCGAAATCCAGGAGCGACGAGAATGGGATATCAGCTCCCGGGAGCGCTTCGAGCTCGTTCGCAAGGTACGCTATACGCCGTGCGCCACGCCACGCCTCTCTTCTTACTCGGGGACAGTACGCAGAGTATGGATTGACCCATTTCGGGACGGACACCGTCGGGGTGAACAAGACACGTCGGTACCTCTGCGAAGCCCTGTCCTTCCAGTATCGCTATATCCCCATCGGCCTGCTTGAGCGGCTGCCCGCCCGTATTAACGAACGCGCGCCAGCGTTTCAGGGCCGGGACGAACTCGGTAGGTCTTGTCGCTGTCGTGTGATGGCACTAGATGTGATCGGGGATCGCACAGAAACACTGCTGGCGAGTCCAAATAGCCAGGATTGGGTGAAGATCTCGGAGATTTTCCTTGGACCTACGCCAGAGACGTGGACATTTACGCCGAAACACAAGAGCAATGCCTATGGGGAGGAAAGTCAGGGGTGAAGGTGAGCTCACCATCTACATTCATTGTCCACCCCTTCAGACGTCCGTGTCGACGTATCTTAGACAATCAAATTGGTTGCCGCTGAAAGAACTGTTTTCGGGAGCAATTTTGCTCAAGGCTGTATGCGTGTGTGTTGCAATCCAGTCGGCTATGCTCAGTACAATGTACCTTGAGATCTTGAAGCTATTAGCTCATGCTCCAGCTCCATTGCGAGTAGGCGATAGCAGCTATTTGCAGGTAGTTGATTGAGGTTCAATGGATGAAGTCTCCCATAAAATTTCTGACCCGGAGAAGAACTTCGGGGTCCTCCTCGGGTTCAGCCGTCTTTCTCAGATGTATTGCGCTCACTTTTGAATTCCATCAAGGTCTGTGACCATCCAGAATAGCATGGGAGTCAAGACGGTGAAAGGAACAGCAGTGCTAGAACATTCCACGTGCCGGATCGGAATCGACTTGAAGACGGACCGACTCCATGGGCCCGACATTTGTTGAACTTGTCATTCCGAACGTGATGGCATTCGTGGTATTCATTTATACAACTCTTCAGGGCGACATGGTCCAGAACGTAGCCGCGTGTCTCCGTGCGTCGGTTCTCCAGTCGTGTGCCTGCATGTAGACTCTAATGGTGGAAGCAGGGCGGCCTCTGTTCCTTCATGGCCGATGCGGCCGATGCCACCACGGTCCTTATTCTCGAGGCACGTCGTCCAGCAACATCATTGGCTTCAAGTCGTTCCTAGTGATACATGCCAATCCCTCCCGGATGGTGCCGCTAGAGTGGCGACATCAATTTCCTGCGACAAGCTTGAGAATGGATGATCGCGGGATGTCTCCTGGACTCTCCGTCAGGTCCAACTTCGCATCTCTCGCGTCAATCCTCCCGTGAGGGTTATAGAGCACGGCAAATCATATCCCTGTGAGTGAAACACGGATTGTTTAACGCAACCCTTGGCAATAGTTACGTCAATATTCGCACCGACTTAGAAGGTTGACCGAAAACACCGGCGGAGTCGGGTGGACTCATCCGACTTCCCTCCAACGTGGAATTGTCTCTCGTATAATATTTCCCTTGGACAATACGTTTTCAGGCCCCTGTCATATTTCCATTTTGTCCAGGCGAATCAAAAGTGTCACTTGCCGTAGGTTAGTTCCTGTGGTTGGACGATCCGTCGTTCGAAGCGATGGGTATGCATGCTAAATTCGTAGGTGCCGAATGATCGAATAATCTGGAAAAGGGTTTCCTATCCAGCAGCGAATGCCCAGTCATCATGTTGAGCTTTGTTTCTTCAAAAGTCCCACAATTCGAGTTGTTCCAGCCTGATTTTATTGGATCGCTTCCACGCGACCCATTGATTGGGGCATTTGGTTGCACGGTATCACATCAAGCGTTGTGGCACAGCCGACTCCCTTCCGTATACTCTCCCTACTCGGGCAATCTGGTCTTAATCACCCGGAATATGACGGGACATTCAAATCTTTGAAGGCATAGTGCCTGTTTTTGCTAGTCTTTTTTCGCACAGGGGTCCGTCCAATTTTCCGTAATCGGTTCTCCAATCGGTTTGTCAACAGCTCTACCGCATTTTCAAGATAGGGGTCAACCTACGTCGTCTGTCATCTTTACAGGTTTGGGGCTTTTCCGCACATTGCAGAGCACCTTTCGAAGGGTAATACTGAATTCATCATACGGCTGTAAATTTCTTTTTTGTTCCCGAGTCCTATGGCCCGCTATGGATCAAAATATTCCCCTACACACCGCTCATATGACAGGTACAAGGGACGGGAAGGTAGATCGACATGTGAGTGGTTCGCGATTCGTCCAGTCCTGGACCTTTGTGAGCTCTCAGCTGTCAACATGCGGGATGTACGGCGCAGGGGTGTACACAGATTCGGATGATCCAATTTTTTTTCCCTCGGAGTCCTCGTTCATCACCTCAAGCATATGCAACAGGGTCCATTCTGTGTGCTGGAGATGCAGGTATATAAACCCCTCAACTGATCTCGAATGCCTCAAGCACTCCAGCACTCGAGTTCTTACAACCTCTTCACTCTTTACAACCTCTTCACTCTTCACTCTTCACTCTACCATGCGTTTCTTCGCCGTCGCTTCTGTCCTCCTCACTGCTGCCGTCAGCGTGTTCGCCAGCCCTGTTGTCGAACGCCAGACCCCCCAGTCTGCTGCCGTCGTCCTGACCAGCCTCACCAACACCGTCACGCCTCTCGCCAACCGGTTGCGTGAGTAACTCACCCGCTCATATCTTTGATATATTTGCTGACGACAATGCAGTCTATGCGACCACCGCCAACGCGACCCAAGCAACCTTGACGCCCATCATTGGTGATATTAGTACCGCGGTGACCGGCGCTGTCACCAGCTTGAACCTGCTCGTCGGCCAGCCTGTTGATATCATCCTGGCATCTGTCGATGGTACAACCATTCTCGCAGCATCTGACATCGCCACTCTTCTCTCCGTCGTCGTCAACGTATGTCGACCTTTCTGATGATCTGGATATTTGAGAACTCACGCGATCCATCACAGCTTGTCTTCACGGCGTCCAGTGCAGTCCTTCTTGTGGTCGACATCACCATTTACTCCGTCATCTACTCCTTATTGTCCTCGCTCGGGTAAGCACCGTTCGATATTGTTGGAATGTACCACGCTGACGATGTTGTGACGCTCCCAGAGGAGTTGTCTTCTCCTTGATCTCCATCTTGCTTTCTTTGGTCGTCGGCCTTCTCTCCCCTCTTCTCATCCTGATCGCGCCTGTCCTTTCCATCATCAGCAGCCTTGGTCTTACCACTCTCCTCAGCGAGCTCCTCGGCGGCTTGTTGTAAATGCCCGTGACCGATAGTGGCGCAACAGCACGCGCGGAAGTGGGCATAGTAAGACAAGCATATACTATGCTCCCATCCGTGGATAATTAATAACTAGTAAACATTTTTCCCGAAAATTTTGGTATTTCTTTCGCTCCATTTTTTGCTCCGGCTCGTTCGCAGTCTTCATCTTGGTCTTAAATCTCAAAATACATGATCATTTTAGTCAGAATTATCAATTCACTTGAAGGTCATAAATTGTCTCCCTCTCGTCAAATGCAGGCCAATATACGTTTCGAATCATCTTACGTGTTGAGTGTTCGCTGTTTCAAAGAAGGTGCGAGTAAGAGCATCACTTGATCATGGCACAGAAGCAAGATGGCACTGCTCGGCCTACTTTGTTAAGGTGACACAACAAAGTGTAACGGAACGACGAGGCACGAAAAAGATATGAATATTTTGTGCATGTATGTGAGGGAAGTGAAAATTTCCAAGTTTATCGCGGGTATATATAATGAACAATGTTGGGCTTTGTCAAGACCCTGATTGACCTTGGCCATCAATCCGGTGCCCATGGGCCCAGGAATATGGCGGAACAAACGCGCATTTATTAGTCACGAAAAAATTGGAGCGCTGCCCAAGGTTCACTATGCGGGGGATCTTAAATTCAGCCTCCAAGTAGAACCTCAGGCATTCACAATTGAGACCCCAAACACAGAATCCGGGGTTATTCGAGTGTGCATTCGAACATCCTGCGAGTCTGGACAAAATACACTAAATAAATAAACCAAAATTTGACTAAAAGCATATTGGAAATATATAGTAAGTGGAGTCAAGCTTGGAGCAATCAAGCGATTGCCATCTCCGATTGGACAGCATCAACTTGATTTAGTCTCCTTTCGGTGCCCCGGAAGAGTTGTGGCCATGGTCCAGGGCGGGGCTGCCGGAGATCCGAAAGGCCAGTAACGTGCTCTGCACAGATCGCAGCTAACCAAAATTCGTGGTCTGAATTGTGGTCCGGCACGAGGTTATGGGCAATCTCATGTGCAAGCGCAAAAAACCTGGATAACACAAATTGGTCAAGTTCGGACGCATTGACGGTGCAACGTACCAGGATTTTTGGGCCTCCCAGCGTTCTGGTGTGCCTTCTTTCGTCTCACCATCTGGTGGGAAAGCCATCAGCTATGTTCGTCTGGTTCGCAAAATTGAAATGGGTTGGACTCACGCCATTCCTTGAAATACCGCAAATTCAAGTAGATTTGCCCCCCCTTGTTGAAGGCAATAGGACCGCCGGGGCAATCGCAAAAGATATGCAATGACCTTTTGTGAAGCCGGAAGACTTTCCTGAGAGGTATGATAACATCCACAAATCGGTTAAGGGATTTATGCTCGATGTGCATCACGCGGTCAAAATCCGGTACATCTGAAAAGTCGTTACCATTATCATCCAGTTCTCGATCGAAAATGGAAGTTACCCTTGGCTACATGGATTTTTATGCCCTCGATTTTCCCTGGTCCAAATGAGAATCCTGGACATAGATTGAGGGCTTCGAACTTACCACAATCGTGCAGGTTGTCTACTGGGTTACAAGACTGAGCATTCGGGGACGGGATCTGGTTTCTGGGACGAGTTGACCCAGATTTACAGCGGTCAATCGCCTGCTTGACACTGTCTCCTGAAGGATATGTCAGAAGATCCCTGTGGAAGATTCATAACTCACTGATGGATTTTTGAGAGATGACATTATTTGGGTTCCTGTAAAGGTTTTTATTTTATAAATAACGAAGACTGGTCGATGCTCAAACTTACGACCCCCCACTGTCGGCGTCGTCCGAGCTACAAGTTCCACCATTCACAGTGCACCCTACAAGTAAATAGGAATGAAGCTAAAGTCATGACGACGAGGAAAATTTAGTCGAGAGAACATACTTCCGACACCTTTGCAAGCAGAAGAGCAACGTTGGTGCTTCGTGCCGTTGCCATTCAGTCCGTGAACATGCGAGTGTTGTTTGAAGTCGTGCTTGACTATGGGACAGTTGGAGACCAACTGCTTAATCCTTGTAACCATCACGGAAAACGTTACTAACCATTGAAACCGGCGCGGTTCAAGAGTTCCCTGTCGGAGAACATCGCTGCCAAGACAAGAGTATCTTGACTCCTGACTGTGACAAACAGACGTCGACACAAGGATATCGCCAAACTAATGGCGGAAGTTGAGTAACAGAAAGCAGGTCAGGTCAGGTCGTTGCACGAGGACTCACTCATACATATCACGCCGCGCGCCACGCGAAATC
Source organism: Chiua virens (assembly GCA_019787685.1). Taxonomy (NCBI): domain Eukaryota; kingdom Fungi; phylum Basidiomycota; class Agaricomycetes; order Boletales; family Boletaceae; genus Chiua; species Chiua virens. The sequence goes on from JAHNUO010000037.1 coordinate 250,003, forward strand.
CATAATTCGATCTCCCCACCTTCACCGTCCCTTGTAGCCGCCCACACTTTTTGCACTTCTGTCTTCTTATCCCCGATGCTGAAAGTTTTGGAGATGCGCAAAGTCTCGCAGACCCTGACTTTGAGCTTGGCGCAAAAAGACTTCCAAGGTATTTTAGGCTGAAGATTAGTGCATCGCTCGAGAAAAATAGGGAGCCGCTCGAGAACCAAACTTTCAATTCCATCAGAGGTCTCTTTATCATTGACATCGACCGGATTATTCAACTGTGCTTGGATCACTTTACTCAATTTTCTGCATCCAATTGAAGCATAGAAAGCTACGATTGACAGTTCAATTGAATGCCAAGAACAATGTCAAGGACGCGTACATTCAAGGTCCTCCTGCGGGACGGTCCAAATACATTGGCTGAAGAGTTCTGCATCCTTAGCATCATCAATGATGACGATCTCTTCCGGTCTCCGAAGTGTATATGTTTCTCGGCCAGCAATTTGATCTCCAATTTTCAGCCGCATCCCAAGAAGAGTGTGATTTGAGACCATCTTTTCCAAGGTACTGTTCAGATCTGGGGTGAGCTTTGCCTCAGCAGCGAGCTCTCCCAATTTTGCCATGAACCTAGGGCGAACAAGATTACTGTCGAAAAGGTATAAACCAACACTACACCTACCCTTTGGGTCCTCGAGCGACATCGTAGAACCGGTCCGGGTCATGAATCAGGCTTTCGGCAACGTCCCTCACGGAAGGCACGTCCTTTGCATTACAAGTGCTCAAAAAATCGTTCGCCTTTTCACCAAAATTCACAAAGATGAAGAGATTCATCGTAAACTGATCCTTCGGATGGCCAAGGTAGCAGTCCGCAGGAGACACCCATTGTAGATCACCCGAGCTCTCAGGTTTCGTCGGGACTATCCTCATACCAGAAAGTTCACCTAGTTGTTCCGAGGTAAAGCCTGACATCACATTGAAACGACGAGTCTCGCCAAGATAGGTCGTCACATACTTGATTTGCAATCAGCCAAACATTCCAACCAAAGAGCAGCTGTTTTTTCTTCCCTGGTCGTTGTTCGTAATCGGCTGAGAAGCATGTGTGGAGATGGGTGCTGCTGAATCCCCAGACGGGCGTATAGAGGTTCTGGCTCAGTAGCAGGAACAACAGCGATGGAAAACCCAAGGAGTTTCCATTGGGGACCCCAACATACCTAGAACGAGTCATTTACGTGATTCAGAAGAGGTAGCCTCACATTACCTCCTCTAACGTTCCCAAACATATTCCCTCCTCCGCATTGTTTTCCGCAGGAATGAATTTGGCATGTGGAAATTTTTGGTAATCATAATCAGAATATTGTGAATCCAAGTGGTCGCAAAAGTAAGGAAAAGCAGCTGTCCTGATTGACATATCCTCGGAAGAACAGAGCACTATAATCTTGTCGAGACCAGGGAAGTGAAGTAGTCCGAGATCATACAAGAGTTTAGCTAAATGGCAAAACTATCAGTCTATAATGGCGGGATAATGATTGACCCTACCTTCTTCTGAATCATCAGACCAAGTCGAATCCCAGCTAATCACGGGAAGCTGAAGGGTAATGAAGATGGGCTCGGGCGGGTACAGCTCATCGGCGCGGCATCGAGTCATAGTATTCCTAGCGTTTCTTGTAGGGGCTTTCGGAGAGAATATACGCATTGATCTAAGCTTTTTGATATCCTCATCTGAGACGGTCGCTTGCGCTAGGTAACGGATGAGATCGGGTGCACTGCCTTCCCAATTCTCCCCCACACTAAAAGCATGTACCACATGAGTAAATATACAAGGAAGGTTTCATTCTGGCTTACCGTGCGATAATAAGATCAGGTGGAACACATCCTCGAACGCCGAGAAATGACAACAATGCCCTCATTGGTTGGTTCATTAGTTGAACAGATTTGAATTCGACGATCGCTAGATCACGTGTATCGAATGGATTCTTCTCGTGTGCGATAGGAAGGTACGACTCCTCCGGTCGACACAAGCCACGAATGGTGGGAACACAAGTCTTGGGTTTGAGCATTTCCCGTGCTTCGCGACGTATTTCGCTTGGGAGTGACGTCCACAAGCGGGAAAGTGCTCCGAGGACTCGTCCAGCCCAATCGTGTGACTGTGTCAAGTCGTAGTGCGGATGAGCAGAGAGAATCTGTGGATTCGAAAGGTACAATATCCAGTGGGGAACGGTGAATTCTTGCCAATGCAGGCTCGCAAGGTCCTCCCGAGAGAAGTGTTGAGATATGGCCAAAGGCAACAGGAACTCGGGAAGTGGTCCATCACGCGGAATATGGGCTCCAAGAACCCTCGAATCGATGAACAACTGTACTGAGGACAGCAAAAGTTCCCTGCCATCTGTGCTTCTGAGTGTCGCGAAATGCAACAGGTTCCGTGCTGTCCAGCCAGGGTTTCTCTGTTGCCATGTTGGTATCCACCACCGAAGGCAGAACACTAATTCCTCCTCGTTGAGGGCACGCTCAGCTAGGGATCGTCGAACGTCTGAAGCCTCGACGACACGTATCTTGTGCCCCTCTGGCAGTGAGGTAATTATAGGTTCTCGACTAGCGTCGCTTGGAAGCATTGGCAAAGACCTCAGAAATGCAAAGTTTGGATCGAATGCTCTGATATCTGTTGCCCTCCGAATGCCGACGGACGAGAGAAGCTGTAGAGGAAGCGATGAACATGCATAGAATGATTTTTCTAGCAGCTCCGCCACTTTTGTGGAAGGCGTGGAGGGATAAAATGTGAAAAATCTGAGAGCATGACGAAACTGTCGATTCAACTGATTCTGCAACTGTGGGGACGGTCGAGAATCAACATTTCCTTTCTCCCATAATTGTTGGATATTGAAAAGCTCCCATTCGTAAACAGCGCGACACAAGGCGCCTCCGATATGCAGTAATTCGACGTTCCATCGATAGACTGGTAATAGTTGGAAAGTTCAGTAAGTGGATTTTCGATGGAAGTAGGTCACTTACTTGGATGGTTCATGTCGCTATTGTAGATGTCAGCGGCTACATCTGCTGGCCAGAGAAGGACTGGCCCACCTGAAATCTATCAGTTCACGCTCAACGGTGGGAATAAAGCGTGATGCCATATGTCCCGCGATTCCCGTTGTCTGCGTGGTCCCGTGGCCCTAAAAAGTGGGTGAGTCCAATCCAGGGGGGGAAAGTGTGGTCACTGACAATGAAGATGCGCGTATGCCCCCCCCTTTCATTCTTTTTTCAGATGACTATATTCTAGAGTTGGTCTCGCGCAGCTACTCACCCGTTTAGATCGGCACGCAACCCTTGAAAGATAGAGTTACTTTCATGAGGTCGGTTGTCTTGCGAGCGAATTCCAGAAGTGTGGTCATGCCCATGTTCATCTTTCCCGGCCTAAGTGCAGTCAATCAGTGATTTTGATGGTAACAAATGGTGCGAATGGCGTACATAAATGAGACTATAGTCAAGTTTCGAAGGTGGCACCTTCTTCATACACCGGAATAGCTCCTCACTCGATTCCTTATCCACACCGACCTTCACCTGTGCAGTGAACATAGAAAGTTCCACCCTCTCAGTATTCTTCGATCGCCCATGCACAAGTTCGGCTTTGATCGTGATGCCTATTTCGATGGTAATAAGTGGTAAGTAGAATGTCGAAATGGATACACACGGTAGTGCTGAATGTTTTCTATATTCATGCTAATCTCCTTAGCCCCAGACTTTTCAGCACCGCTAGGTAGATTGATAGGTTGTGACTTTTCTGACGTCTTTTCGACCCTTCCAACACATTGGCGATCGAAGAATACCTGCACCTTTGTCAGGTGTGCCATGAAAGTGATGGACGATGCGAGAAATCGCATGAAGTCCAGTATCCGCGGCATCGGGGAAGGCTTTCGAAGTGGCAGTTCTATTATTGTTTTCCAACCACCATTCTTTAAGTCAAGGGTCTGTTCCGAAGCGATGGGATAAGTTTTGAAGAGTAACTGCACAGATCAAACTGAGATCGCAATTTCTCGCATAAGCGAAGTCTATACCTGGTTTCCATGCCATTCGAACTTCATTGTGCGCCCTACAACTCTGCTACAGCAAAAGATGCCAGACAATAGCAAGATCATACCTTGCGATGATATGGACGGGTTTTCGGTCACAGAATACACACTATAAAAGCCTATCAAATGATTCAGTATGGTTAGTTCGACAAAAAGAGAACAATTCAGACCCACCAACACCAAACGCGCCAATAGACCTAGAATCGGGGTTTCCGGCGGCTGATGATATAAAAAATCAGCTGAAGGGCGAAACAGAAAATGCTGCTAAACACACCAATCTCGGTGAGTCGTTTCCAGTCGTCATCAGTGAATGACCTCCCGTTGTTTCTGATTGTCCAGTGTGTAACCTTGAAATGGGCACTACATTAGCACAAAGAAGTTGCAACCGACTAATGAGAACAGGTTCGCGCACCGGAGTAGAATCCAAGTCAGGAGGCGTCGACGGAGCAGCGCTTTTAAAGCAGATGTCGACAGCAGATGATTCAGCATCATCAGAATTCTGAAGAAGTTCCCGAAAAACTGTAGTAGGACGTTTAAAAAATGCCCACACGAGTTGAGCGTGATTCCCACCAGTGAATTCTCCAGAATAGCGAGCTAGCATCTTGTCGATCAAAGCACGTTGATCAACCATGACTGGCATAAAGCCATTGCTTTCAAGTTGTGGCTGTAAGGTATAAGATTGCGCCAATTACGAGGCGACCAAAAAGAAATAGCCAGCAGGACGCACTTCCGGTATCATGCTTCCGCCAGAGTCGTCAGTATCGCGAGACTCGAGTTGTAAAGGGAGATAAAGGTGCCGTTAGCGTGAGTTCTGGGTGATATGCTCCTTGATTGTGGTGAGGCCCAGTAGCAGTTTGAGAGCAGACGACAGACGCAACCTAAGTTAAGGCTCTTGGTTTACAAGCCTCGGCGTGGAGTCGTGCCAGTTGCTGTGAACTTATGTACATCCAACTTCGGGTACTTTTCAGGTCGCCGGGTCTAGCCCCTGCATCCCTGCGCGTTCAAACAGTGAGAATAGTTCTTCCTATGTACATATTTTCCCTCGATGAATATGCAAGTGGCAAGAAGAGAGAAGGCTTAACACTCTATCGCACTCGGTATACCGCAGCTTCATAGCTTGGAGGCTCGTCTGAGTTGTCTCCATGTCTAGTTCAAAATTCTAGTGGTCAGGATGGCGCAGAGCCCGCAGACCGAGGGTTGAATGATCTTTCGAATGCAGTCATGACTTGCTCGCGCAGCCCTGTCAGGATCATGACCTTTTCTTTGGACGACGCTCGATAGTCGATGGCAAGAGGGAGCAGAGCTAGTTAGTAACCGCTTAGTGCCTTTTGAGTCTTCTAGTACTAGTTGTGTGTACTTATAACGGATCGAGAGCTCAGCGTCGACAATGGTAGTATTGAGCATCCGTGTACGCTCTTCGCGATTTACCAATCCCTTTCTTATTGATTGTCAATTCACATCACTTCCGAGACCACCAAAGAGATTCATAGCACCGTCGATACTGACATGTCGCAACTTTTTTTCCGCCATGATAATGCCGCCGGCTTACGACTCCTTACGACTGCCTTAAATGTCCTGCCAACCCCATTTTGGCATTACAAGGCTCATTATAAGTCCATTATGATGGCATTTCAATGTAAAAAATTATCTAATTTTCTCCAATTTGCACCACAAGGCATTATAATGCGGTACGATCTTATGGTAATATATGGTAATCTATTCTCATCTCCGCAAAAAAGTTGCGACATTTTTTTTTGGTAGAGAGTGAGACGAGGTATCTCGCTTGAATGTCTCAGATGATGTTTTCAGTCGATTTATTTGTAAGTAGGTTCTTTTGTCACAACCATATCTTGTATTCATCCATTGACAGAATGAGACATGCATCAGCGTTTTCTAAGCGCTATTCGAGTGCTCGAATGGCACTTAAGCGAGGAATATTCCCGTAATGGCCTCGCTAAGGCTCGCTTGCCTTGATTTTGAGAGTCGTGATTGGAGGGAAGCCTGCGCAAGAGCCTGTCAAACGGCAACGTTACAAGCCCGTTTTCCTGATGTGTCCAGATTATGGTACGAAGAAAGTACGAAAAGAGCTGTGACCGAGTAGCATCCAATCATGACTTCTCCCATACCTCCAACATTTCGGCACTGACATCCCCCAACGAGGTCAATCTGTGTGCGGAAACGGTGATTTCCGTGTCTGTGGCCAGCCTTCTATAGTGCTGATCGCTCTGCGAACGACAGAGCTCTAAATCTCTGCTCAAGGTATACGATCAGACTTGCCACCCGATCATGCTTGTTCCGTCCACGGCGACGAATCTGAGTGAGGAGATCACGGATCCATGGATAGACAAGTACTACTCTTCCGTGCGGAGAATCTTCCGCCAAATTGTTCGGCAACTTGGAAAAATATGTGTCTTGAGTTTCAAACTGCACTTCCCCAAGTGCTGCAGTCGAGGCAATGTATGTGGTGATGCCTTCTCTGGGCATGCGTGGGGTATCGCGTGTGATTTTTGATACAGAAAGCGTGATTCGAGGAAGACTGAGACGGCGATCGGCGAAACGTGGTAAACCGAGGGTATAAAGAAGATCATGAAACCTGTAACCTCTTCTTTTAAGGATGCATTACTAGTATCTGCCCGTAGACTGACTGTGTTGTCTGTGATTGGGGGGAGTATATATGACTCGGGTTTGTAGACAGAGATACTACTAGGAGGGATTAAACTGTTGAACTTGGATGGTTGCCCGATCCAGTCAAGCACGCTAACGTCCCCCTGGCGATTTACGATCTCCTGCAAAAGTAGCCCAAGTGCAATATCTCCTTCGTGGTGATTATCGACATGTATATCGCTGCTAAAATCCCCTACCAATGCGTACGCGATGTCTCCTTTCTTCGTCGCCTGACTCGCCTCGCGGGTTGATGCCAATTGGAGCCTTTGGCGTACGGTAAGACTATCGGGAGAAAAGTCGTTTTGTAGAATGTCATTGACACTAGTCATAGTGTTCTGCAGCTCGTGCATTATCTTGGGATCCTTTTTGTGATTGGTGTGGCAGGTGAGGTAGAGCTCCCAATCATGTCTATCAAAACGAATGTTCCGAGGGGCTAGGAGCTCCTGCAGCGTCCAAGCACGAGATATCCACCGGTTGTGTCCAAGACGGGGTGAGTTGCGTGGTGTTGACTTGGATGGGTCCGCAAGGCGGACGAACATGAGTGCCGAGTTGTGGTACCGTTTATACATGGAGCGGATGGACTTCTCGATAATATCTGGATTCTTCTTATCAATACGACACGTATCGACCCATGACCATCGGTAAGTGCGCCATTCACAGTTATCACCGCGGACCGTTTCGCAGAATTTGTGCAGTGTTTATTCTGAAGCGATGGTGGGAGCTGATAGACTGGGGTTTGGGTAATAAGCTCGAACGATGGCTCGTCTTCCTCGTCTCACGTGAAGAGAACATGACGTAGTGGAAATACTCTTCCACGACCTTCTCGATGTGGTTCATGTCTGGCATCGTAGATATTAATGAGACAAGCTCGTAATATCTCGAGTCACTTTTAAACATGTCCCTTCGTTTTTCTGGTCACAGAGGGGGCCAGTTTTGACGTCAATGACCACAAACGGCGATTTGTCGAAGATTGTTTTAATTAGCGCGTCAATTTTTCCGATCGTCTCGGTATAGTGACGCATTTCTGTATAACGTTATCATTGCCAGGAACTTGAGTGCGGGATATTACTTACGGAGAATCTCGGGAGGATAGACATCAGTAAACCTTGAAGACATATCTTTCAGTGTACTGCATGCCTCGTCAAAGTGCTGTTGAGCATGCTACAAATTTTCGCTCGTAACCCCAAGGGTAGGACGGATCATTTCCAATTGCCTAGCATCGGCATCATTGACAACTATCTAACACGATGTAAAGAAAAATGCACCAGTGTCGCATCTATCAAGGCATCTGAGCACGATTCCAAGTTGGCCTTTACTTTACTCCGCTTTGCAAGAAGATCGGCAATGCACTGAGGATATCGGGAAGGTGGTTGCGTTCGACCCAGGTCCTGATAACGTACGTTCCTCGCTCGTATTATTAACTGAGATGGATCACTCAAGTGACGAATACTTCTCGGATCAGAGCGCAACTCACGTGAAGGATAACCAGCGAGGTTTAGAGCCTCGGAGTACCAAGCAATGGCCTCATCATACTTTGTACGGCACATTTCTTGATCGCCAAACTCCTCTAAAGTGGCACTTATGTGAATTTCGCACCAACTAGTTTGGGAAAAGTCTTACCACTAATGAAACTAAGGTTTGCCTGAATGGCTTCTAGTTCTCCAGTGAGTTCGGTTCGCCCAGCGCCAAAGTACTTTATCGCCCCGGGCCGTTCTGGGGCTCGACCGGATTCAAACAGGGCTTGGCACCTTAGTTTGTGAATATCGGAAATCAGGCAATCGAGATCCCAATCGAATAACTCCCGATGCGCGTGAATGCAGGTGGCAGTCACAATTTCAAGCGACTTACTAGTGAAGTGGTCTTCATGTCCAGAAGATGAAGTAGTGGACCAAGATCTGGCACGGTTTCCAAGCGTTCCAATGCTTCCTTGCAACCCTTCCCGTGCATTTGGTATCCTCCACGTGCACGAAGAGCTTCTCGGGCTTGCACATTCCGTGTAAATTCTGGCGACTTCCAACTGTCTTGCAGTGAGGTACCCACTTCAATTAACCGACGTAAATCACCGCACGGCAAATCGTTGTCGGTTTCAATTGCGCAGGGATCTTCATGATGTCAAGGAACGTGACAGACTAGAACTAATAGATTTACAAAGAAAGTCACACATGCACAGACAATACGTACCTTGATACATTCGAAAAAGTCACTGTCACAACCACACAGCGCTGATTGGAAAGAAGTCAGGGCTTCCTTGCATTCCCTTGCCCGTGGAATGCGATACCCTCTGCGATGTATGCGATCAGACCTGCGTGCCCATTGTTCGGCTGGTCCTACGCTCGAGTCAGTGGTCACAAACGGCTTGAAGAGTGAGTCCAGTTACCCTGACCACAACCACATCGTTCAACGCCGCAGCCCAGTCTGTGCGACGTACCCGAACAAGGGCGCGATTTATATGTGCATAGAGATCCCGCAAAGAATGATTTGTATTGTCACCGAACTCAATTTGCTTCCCCAGCGTTTCCTCGACTTCCTCTAAGTTTCCTTTTTTCCGTGCTTCCAACACAGCGTGATTGACATAGGTGAACTATGTTCGAGATGACGAAGAATGAACCCACAGTGCAAATGAACTACTAAGATTCGTATGGACTTACGGGGTTCCGATCTATTGGTGACGGAGAAAGTCGCTGAGGAGAAGGATAAGAGTTCTGACTTCGTCGTACAAATTACGGATGCTTACATGAAGGAGATAACTGTCACTTTGAAGAAGGGTTGAGAGACACGCGAGTCTTTAGATTTGAAGAATTTCAAGGCGGAGCTTGAACTTTCCAATTGTTGTATCATTGTCACTTTGAGCATCAGCCATTCCATTCCCTCATGGAAAGGTAACGTTGAACCAAAGACAAGTTCGAACTCGCTGACGCAAGTCATCTAATGTATGTGCTTGACTTACTACCCCCTTTTCGTGAATGAGTCTCGACGACGGGAAATTTTTGATCCAAGTCCACTTCAGAGATATTGAAGAATTCAAGTCGCATGGGGCCGCTTGTCGCATTGGGGCCTAGGCTCAGGAGCATAGTCTATTCCAGCTCCTGGGGTCAGCTGACAGCTTTCCGATGATCCTATATTATCCTTGCAGGAATTCTCTTTGCTTCTGGTTGGCTGACCATCATCTCGTGGATATCAAGTCCCCTTCCTGTGAGAATTATTGAGATGTATGCATGCTGGTGAGGTGCTACCATGGGTAACTTTGGCCTCGTGCGTCACTAGACTCCTTATCGACTCGACTCGAGACCAATGTGTATCCTTGTCCGCCGCTTATCTGTCTGAGCGCTGTATCTGGTGACTCGCTACCATGCTTTGATAGCCTGGGAAACCGCATTCCCAAATCCCAATACTTGAGGGCAACTCGAACTGTGATAACACCTCTTACAGGGTCACCCAACATGGCCATCGCTTATCCATTTGGTCACTTGGATATGTGCTGGCCTCGTCTTTTCCCGTTCTTTTCTTGCGTCCGCCGCAATCACGACCCCTTTACCAGACCTATATGAGGCATCGTTGACAGAACTTCAAGCTGGATTGACATCTGGTCAGTTTAACAGCGTGAATCTGATCAAGGTAGTACACCACCTCCCGCATTCGAGTCTCCAATAAACCGTGCGGTTGACAGTGTCGCTGATACATAATTACAGGCATATTTCGCTCGAATTGAGGAAGTGAA